>VZUI01002746.1:17688-51899 GCA_013401135.1 Cettia cetti
GGACACCCCACCCCGCGGGGTCACTCTGGCTCAGGACACCCCACCCCGCGGGGTCACTCTGGCTCAGGACACCCCACCCCGCGGGGTCACTCTGGCTCAGGACACCCCGCTCCCAGGGCACCCCAGCACAGCCCCCCACCGCCTGGCTGTGTGCAGGCGCAGGGGCTCACCCAGGTCGGCGATGCAGCACTGCCCGTTCTTCTTGACCAGGATGTTCTTGCTCTTGAGGTCGCGGTGGGAGATGGCCGGCTTGCCCTGCGTGCCGAAGATCTCGATGTGCAGGTGCGCCAGGCCGCTGGCGATGGACAGCACGATGCGCAGGCAGCTCACCGTGTCCAGCGTGGTCAGCTGCAGGTAGTCGTAGAGAGAGCCCATCTCGTGGTAGTGTGTGATCAGCCACAGCTGCGTGCTGGAGTTCCTGGACGTCATGTCTGAGGCAATAAAACCTAGAGAGGAAGAAGGAGAAACAGGGAAGTGAACTGTCAGAGCTCCTTCAAGAGAAAAGCAGCTCCATCAGTCAGAGCAGGGTGCTGATAATGCCAGGGCTGTGGGGCTGACCCCATACGAGCCATCCACTCAGGAGTGGGACTCGATCCCTCCCTCCCAGCCCTGAATAGTCTGTGCTGAGGTCAATCAGAACTGCTGGCCCCTCTTGCAATGCACAACTTGTCCAATTACAACTGCACTGCAGACCACCGCAGGTACTGCTGTGATGGAAACAAAGCCAACAAATGCTGGAACTCTATTCACAAGAATCAGTTTATATATTTGTCAGTCACATCAAAAAAATACTTGTTAGGACTACACACTTTAAAAATATTTTTATTTTTCCTTCTTTTTGAAGGACTTGGTGGTGGGGAAGTTCCCAGTTAAACAGAAAGATCCCAAGTGTGTAGCATATTTGCTGCTGCCCACTTGAGAGGGAAAGCAGAAACACCTCAAACATCAAGCCATGAACAACCATTTCCATTTTAGAGCCGACAGCCAGTGCAGGCTGCTGAGAACAGGGTTAAATGTGTAGCCCAACCACAATGATCTTCTACAAAGAAACAGAGAAAATTTTCTGTTCAAAACCCTTGAACCTCAAGAACTGTCTTCAAAAATGTCATGTCTTAAAACTGAGCCCCAAATTCAGGGGAAGCTCCCTTCATATCACCTCTGCATATATCCACACGGTGACCTCAACAGCTTTAGCTGGGAATAATAAAAGTTTTATTCCCAAGTTAAAGGAACAAATCACGTTTACATAAATCTCACACACATTTGTCAGAAAGAACACCCACTGCTTTCTCTTCTAAAGTCAGACTTGTGCACAATGTGAAATTTCTATAATCTCTGATATTGTTTAATATTGCATCGAAAAAGTCTCTAAAATAGCCAACAAATTTAAAGACTAAACACAGGCAGAGCATCAAGGGAAATATGCAATGTAATTTCAGCCAAGTCACTTGTTCCCTTGGGAAGTTCAATAATTCACATTTCAGGAGGCCACCAAATTATTTTTGTAGTAACAAAGGAACTGCTTCAGGAAACACACAAATGTCTAGCAGGATGAGCTACAGAGCCAGGGAATGTTCTCTGACAGGAAGCATGAATAAGGGGCTGAAGGAAAACTGATTGAAGACAGATTTTGGGTGAGGCAGTGTCAGCACTCAGAAAATGTGCTGCTGCTCTTATTTCCACACCAGTGACAGAAGGGCATGTCTATTAGGAATCAAAGGGCTGCTTAAACCTCAGACATGGCCCAACACAACAAAGCTACTTTCCCAGTTCTCAGAACCCAGCACATGAGGTATGAGCGATGCACAAGGTTCATTTACTTTCCTATTTACAGGGAAAACGATACATCATGCAGCTATAGCTGAAGTTTAAACACCAAAAGAGCTTACTCTCACCCTGAGTAGAACAGTTAAACAGAAGAGAATACTGGATTCATATCAGACTTTACTTAGCCATAAGGAAAAGTATTCAAATCCCTAAATCTCATTATAAACTCCTCCCCACCTTTTCTCCCTCCATTTCTGCAATTTGAGATTACAACCCAACAGATCCAGCAGAGCTTCCCCTGGCACACTGTGCAGGACTCTGCAAGAGAGCTGCAAGAGCCAGCCCCTTCCACAGGGGTCTGTGGCACCTCCACTGTTTTCTGTGTGCTCAGCTGCCAACACCTGATTCATCTGGCTGATTAACTGCTTCCTGCAGGAATACTGCAGAGCAACAAGCCACAGCTGCTATGACACATTCCCCATTTGAGACTCAGCCCCTCCTGGAAGTCCTTCCCTGAAAATGTCTCTTCAACTGTTTATCACAATACAAGAACCTAGAGACTGTGAGCTGCCTGGCGAGAGGGCAGTGCTTCACAGGTGCCCTGTCCAGGTAATTCACCTTTACACCAGACACCTCAGGATACAGAACGTGCTTGTCCTACTTACCTAAAATATTCTCATGCCGCAGCAGTACAGTGTTGTACAGCTCAGTTTCCCTGAACCAGGACTTTTCATCCCTAGAAGAGAAGATCTTCACAGCAACATTTTCTCCTTGCCACTGACCCCTCCAAACTTCTCCATAACGGCCCTTTCCTGGTGGGGGAAAAACACAGGAGTAGCTGTCAGCTAACCAACCTTCAGCAGGCACAACTCTGTCATGAACTAAACATCACACCAGCTGGTCTGATCACCCGTGTGCACTTCTTACCACTGGAGTCACACTGTGCTCCAGCATCCCTCATTTTCCCTGTTTGCTTGGACTGCAAGTGTGAGTATCTCTGTCCCCTGCACACCAGTGCAGTACAGAGGGTTTGCACTGGGAGGTGTCACCATCCAACCACCAGCAATCAAAGGGCTTTGGCAGCTGAAGTGACTTAGGCAGCACATGGCAAGGTCAGTGTGCACAGCATAAAGCTGTAAATTCTGCAGCGAGTAGGACAGGAAGGAAATGTAATGCTGGGGATGGAGCCTTTACATTTCTATTCCATCATCAGCCCTTGCAGAAACACAAAATCATGATTTCAAAAAACAAACCCATCCAAAACAAAAAAAAAATATTAAAAACCCCACCAACCTCACCAAAATCAAGCCCTGTCCTGTGGAGATCAGGACACACTATCTGCAGGCCAAGCTTTTTACCCCACTAGCTTCCTCACCTATTCAGTGCCTGCACAGCATCTTGGCTCTGTGTCAATGCCTCCAGCTATCTTTGACCCAAATGCTTCCCAAACTCAAATTTAACACTGCTCAATTAATAATAAAAATATGCTGAAGAAAATTTTAATGAATCCTTAAAATTAATATAAAGTCCTACAAAAAACAAAACACCCAGAAGACACTGACCTACACATTCCACAAGCGTGATCTGGCGAGCCACTGTTCTTTGCACCAAGAAAGGAAGCCCAGAGCCACTTCCAGATGTGCAGGAATGGTCCAACAAATCCTGTTCAGAAGGAAAAGAAACCTGTCAGAAACCCATTTTTCCCTGTTTACATGCACAAAGGACAGGTTACATTAAAGCTCAGGGTATCTGTGGCTCTGGGGACGCCCTTTGATCACTCAGGCTCAAAGGACATTTGTTTAGTAAGTCATTTTTTGCTAGTAAGTGTAATAAACGTACGACAATAGATGTCTGTGCACTGGAAGCCCACTCCTGGCCTACCAGCTATCCTCTCTCATGAGAGCCCACCCTTTTTCAGCACTTCACTCTTCTTTTACTTACCTTATGGCCTCTCAGTTGTTTCTGATACTTATTCAAGACTGGTGCAGGTATTTAAAACCAAAACCAGTTTTCAAATAAGCTGAGGGGATTTACCAGCATCACCTACAGAAGATTTGCCATTCTCCAGAAAAACTTCTGTAACAATTCTCTCTTAAAAGCTTTATCAGTTTCTGGTATTTTTTGTGCATAGAAAGCTGACTTTGAGCTATAAGCTTATAATAAACATGAGGGAGATCCTGATTGAATGTCAAAATCCCATAAGCCTTGTAAAATGCTAATGCCCAGCTACTTTTACAGCCAGGAGTTTTGTATTAGTTCAAAGCATTAACAACTACTCTGGACTCTTTCTTTACAAAGGCAAATAGGATAAAAAAGCCTAAGTGTAATCAATTTTCTATTGTTTCCAGAAAACTGAACTGCTGCACTTGAACCAGATATCCATGAAATCTCATTTCTTCTCACAACCTCTTGACGAGTGCTCAAGAAAAAGATAATCTAGGAGTGACAGAGACTACCTTACTTTTTAACATTAACTGAGGGGTCATTTTCCTTCATGCCTGCATCGGAGGCAAAACAAAAGCAACAAAAACAAAAAAACACTCCCAAACATATCTACAGCAACTGTAAAAGCAAGATTTGAAGAGGCCGTAGCTCCTTCCATGCCCACTAAGCAGCTTAGGGCTTTAAGCACTGGCTACACTGCAGAGACTAATCCTAAATGTAAACCTACCTAATGTGTGACAAAACCAGTGACTTAAAACACAATGGAGAAGAAAAATCTGGAATCTAGAAGACTTGCTGTTTAGATGAACATTTAGGCACAGGAACTTCCAATTAATTACATTTTGTGCATCAGCCACACCGGGAGGCAGAGCAGCAGCACTGGCACCATCGCTCAGAGGCTCTGACTGCTCCACCAGACCAATCCCTCACAGCTCCCAGCTCCTCACAGCTCTTTGAAACAGAATTTTGATTTATTCTTTGCATGTTTTGTCACCATTTCCAAGTAACATTAAATAACCATAAGTACAGAAGGTTTGCAAATAGCTTGAAATGATCTTGCACAGATAAGACAGAAGAGCTGGTAAAAGCTGGAAGTCAGAGCTTCAGGACAGGTCACCAGCTGCACACATGCCTGGCCCACGGTGGATACATCAAGACTGGCCATTTTAAACCAGTAACAGGGATTCAAGCCTTGTGGGCTGACTAAAGAGAGCCAAAGGCACTACAAAAAAAAAGGAAAAAAAAATAACAGACATACTACTTTAACCCTGCAGTGAAAGCACATTATGGTGGGACAGCACCAAAATTGAAAATGTTGGGGACATTTTATCTCAGCAATGCAAGAAGAAAACTCTGCACTGCTTCAGAACAAGCACTCCATCTGCCTGAAGCTTTACTTGCTCTGCTCAGATAAAATGAGGGCCAACTGCTGGGACATTTGTGCTCTGGCCTCAGGGAAGGGGGAAGGGACAGTCACCCTGTAGAAAGGGAACATTTCCCAGCTCATTATATTTTCCAGAGACCGCACGAGCAAAAGCGTATTTTGAAAACTGAGCTTTGAGTAAGCATTGCACATTTCTTAGAACTCCCACTGCTCTTCCATCAAGAAAATGTCACTGATATTCCAGTCACCCCAGAGTCCGGCTACCCAGGTCATGGCAGTCAGGACTGAGGGGTTTAAACATCAAAATTATCTCTACTTTCTTTCCCACCTAGCATCACATCTTTTCCAACCCTTCAGGTTGCTGTGTATCAAACACAAAGCACAGCTCTCCAGCTCTCCCATTACTTCAGGCTACCCAACAGTCAGGCACACTCTGACTTCATGTGCTGACATTGTTTCCAGGAACACAGTTTAGAGTGATTCTCCAGGTTAAAGGACCTACACTTGCCAAACCCATCTTTTGGTTAAAATTCATTAATACTACGGTTTTGGGATCACAGGAACAGCACCACTCAAGTCCTGAGGCCAAGTGGCATCTGCTGGCAGCAAAACATGCTCTTAGTGACGTGGCCACATGGAAGGAAGAGAGGGGGCTTTGGAAGTGAGGGAAGCTCACACCCTGCACACAGGTAGGTCACTTACTGCCAACGTGCTGTCCCCCACGTTGGAGGCAATGAGGCCCTCGATTGTGCCATACTCTGCATCCCTAGAATTGAGCCTCTCCATGTGGTTTTTCTGTATTCTCCGTATGATCAGCACAGCTACTGCAGAAAAAACTATCAACACTACCACAGGAGCCAGGATAACAATGATTAGTGTTTCCATGCTGTAACCTGCAGCTTCTCCTTGAAAGGTTTGCCCTGGGAAAAGAGGGAGGAAGGGAAAAAGTGTGAAAAGATAGAGAAAAAATAAATTTGCAGATTTCCAGAGAAAGCCTTTAAACTCATTAGCACTGACACCAACCCTTTCCTGGGTACCCACCCAGCGTGACAGAGGCCGAGCACAGCCAGGTGTGAGCCTGCAGGGAGGATGCTCCCTGTGGAAATCAGCCCCCACCTGCCCCGAGCCACTTCTCACAGGCAGCACCTCCGTCCTGAGCCCAGCCACACACTGCAGCCCCCTCACTGCCCCAGCCACACACACCAGGCACCAGATGTGTGCCAGCAGGCCCCAGGGAACAGAGCACCCTGTGCCCATGAAACCCTTCCTTCAGCCAGCACTGGAGCCATCTCTCTCCCAGCACAGCAGATCAAAGTCAACCCCCTCTTCTTTCTCCAAATGCTGATGCCTGGAGCTCTCACCTTTGGAAGAGGGCAGCTGCGCAGTGATGTTCATGTTGCACAGGTGTCCCTGGCAGCACTCCACGGCCTGGTTGGGGGACGGAGGTGTTTTGCATGTCATTTTCCTTTGCTCATAGACCTGGAAGCAGCCTTTCTGGTAAACCTTAGCCCCATCATTAATGCTCAGGGAAGAAAAGCAGCGCTGGCCCTGGCACCGGTCCCCATTCCCACAGGACGTGCCCTCACACACACATTCGTAGGGGACCATCTTGAGCTTCCGTTCATCATCTGCAAAAGGGAAGAGTCCAGGAAAGATCATCCTATTCTTAATAGCTTCAGTTAGAGGCAATGAAATCATAAGACAATAAAATCTGCTCAAGGGAAGTGATATTGTTTTCAGGTAGTGCTGAAGACCCACTAAGTAGGAGGTAACAATTCTAATTCAGCTATTTCAGCATGACAAAGATATGTCACAGCAAACACAAGAGACGTCTCCCAAGTAAGTTAAAATTTAAAACTGAGAAAGCCAAATTACTCCCAGAAAGCTTTTATTCAATGGTTTCCAAAGGCTGTTTGTGAAGTAGTGAAGTAGCTACTAATAGAGTACATATCTTTCAGGAACTCATCTCTCAAAATATCCAGGAGAACCTCAAATGAACCATTCCTGCCATTCCATGGAAGTGGAAATACTATTCCCCTTATTCTGAGGCAAACCCTAAACATACTGCGTGTCAGAAAAGCTTCACGTGTACACAGCTGTGTAAACCAGTAACAGAAGTCACTTTGCAAACTCAATGCCCACACTGGAGCAATCATGGAAGAGTTACCAAACACCACACTGGAAACTCTGACCCCACACAACACTCACCTTGCCAGCTCGGAGATGGGAACGCCATCACCATCAGCACAGGGAGAATCATAACTCCATCAACCACCCTGGGGCTGCAGAAAGGAGAGACACAAGAGTTCAGTATGCTTCCACTGCTGTCTGAAAACACAACCACCCCACACACAGCATTCAGCAATGTCTTCCATCAACTCCTTACACAAAACACAACCCAGTGCTGGTTGGTCTCCTTTTTAACTCTGTCTTGTTTCCTAAATACTTTCCTTCACTTATAAAATCCATGCATTTACTGCAATGTCTTTTTAGATTCACAGAGACATCATAGGCAACTATCATGTAGATACAGAAGCTTGTAGTAGGGAAATATGAACCCCCTCAGCACCAAGCAGGAATGTAATACAGATGATTCTTTGAACCAGTTATTAAAAAGCTAAATTATTGTGAACTGAGCAGGTGGTTTGTAAAACTATATTATCTGGGCTTTGCGGAGAACAGAAAAAATCTCCACCAGAAAACTCAGAATACCTTCCATTAACTGGCAAAAGCCATTGCTGGATGGCAAGAAAAAGATCAAGATGTATTTAAGGAAGATGTTACTCTCTGAAGAGTAATTTCCCAGTTTAAGTTGCTTCTCTAAGGATTTTCCTTTTGATGGCCAAGTCCATTTCCCTGCTGCTGAAGACAGGTAACTACGCCTACTGCAACAGTTCAGGCTGATTCCAGCATAAAGCAGAGAGGCACATGCTCCCTCTAAAACAGGAAATAAAGGAGTGAATTTGCCTTTGTATTTCCAATCCTTGCCATGATATTTGGTCTTTCCAAGAAAGTAACAGACCACTCTTTACTTTTTACTGTGACACAAAGCTTCTGAATAGAAACTTTTCTGCAGTTTCTTAGGATTTAACCCATGAGACAGGGCTGGTGACTCAGATTGGTTTGCCTGTCCTGCACTGGTCAGTTCCCACAGAAACTCTCCGGCCTAGTCACATGGAACAAAATTCCAATCAAAAGCAGCAGCAAGCAGTAGGTGCAAACCAAAGTTCTCCTTGACAAGCCACAGAGCCATTACCATGCTCCTTATGTGCAGGTATTTGTCTCCATTTTTCAGATTTAATTCTAATTGAAGCAGATGAAAATGGAGAATAAATCTAATATTGCCATTTTCCTTTCAGATCTCTTCTGTTATGCCTTTTCAAATCATTAGCACTTCTTAAGTGCTCAGTGATGAAAGCCAAGCCATTACTTCTGTATTTATTTCCTGATGTGGATTTGTTTTCAGTAATTGATGCATCATCAGTTAAAATGATCACAAAGTTCTGACCCAAATATTCAGTTTTTGCCTTCACAGAAAGGTCCAGGCAGCGCTGACCACCTCACCTCCCAGAGCAACACTCTCCCTTCCAAAGACCCATTCCCCAAGGAAGCTTCCCTCACTTGTCCCTGACACACCCCAAGGCATCCATAACTCCTGCTGATACCTAACCTGCAACAATCCTGCTGGGAACACGATCAATCCAAATTAAACAGCACAGGGACAGGATCCCAGGAGAGCCCTTCAGACAGCAGGGACATCCAGCTCAAGGAAAGGGCACTTTAAAAAGACAAAACTGAGTTTAACACTGCTGGGCAGAGGTTAACCAGCAGCACCAGCAGCTGCTCAGGCACAGCCAGCTCTTCCACAGTAACTCAGGGCTGCAGCCTCCGGGCCCAGTTAAAACCAGCATGGGTTGTTTTGTACTGGTGGGAGCTGTCCCACCTCTGCCACAGGTGGGGCAGCCCTGAGACCCCCCCCCACCCCCCAGGGCATCCTCCCTTGGCCGTTCCAGCCCTTCTGCTGCCAGACCGGGCTGAGGGAGAGCAGGAGGGCCCCGAGCCAGTGCAGCTCTGCTCTGCCAGGAAAGGAGGCTGAGCACACGGATCGGGAGCTGCCTACACAGGGGGACTGAAGACACAGGAAAGCTCTGCCAGTTGCATGCACTTATCTGGTGTCTTTTCAAGCAGTCTGAGTTCCCGAAAACAAAGAAACAAATATACATAAGTATATTTATACACAGAAGCCCCTGCCCTGTACTTCTCAGAGGGAGGATGAGGTTGGAAATCAGAGCCATGCTCCCAAAGAGGCAAACAAACCATATTGGACTTTTAACAGATTTCATGCACTTCACAGCATGCATGGTCCTCCCAAGGAAAAAAAGCCCAATACTTCAATTTAAACCCTGCTTCTATGAAACTGTTCTTGCAGCCATTCATTTTCCCAAAAGCCTCAAGGAATATCTCATCTGAGAAGAGCTGTGCACATTTGCAACAGCCTGTAACAAACATGTCCTCCCCACCATACCAACGCCTGCCCCATGTCTGTGCAGCCCAGGACACCCGGAGGCTTCGGCAGAGGCTCCCAGCCCTCAGCACGGCCCAGCCACACCACCTCCACCAGGGCAGCTGCTATGGGAGCTGAAGGAGAGAAAGAGCTGGGAGGGAGCCTCTGACCTTTACAAAACACTAATTTTCCCTCAAAAATTATTTGAGAGTGTGAGTTCAAAGGTGGTGTTCCCGCTGGTTAAAAAAAAAAATAACCTTTTCAAAGCAATTAATGCACACACATAAATACCAAAGTCTGATTCTAGTGACACCAGCAAGCACACCTCTTCCAGTTAATGCTTGTTTAGAGAGAAAGAAAATATACATTTTAATGTAAGGAACAAAACATTCTTTCATAAATCCCCACAGAAAATTGCTACAGATTTAAAGATCCATGAGATATCCAGTTACTATCTGGTGTCTGAATTCACAAGAACTTTTTTCTCAAGGGAAGGGTTGGGATTTCACCCAGATAAATAAAGAGGAATTAACACACAAGCAGTAGAAATACACGACAAGTGTTTTCCTTTCTAAACACAAGATCTTTGCCGTTTGATTGGAGCTGCAAGCCGTGCCCCATGGAACCGCAGCACGAGCCACTAGAGGGCCTTGGGAACACGGACAGGGATCCCAGCGCTCGGGACACGGGATCCAGCGTTCCCAGGGCTCCGCGATACACAGTGCTCCACACACAGGGACGGAGGTGACAGCGCTCCGGGACACGCCCCACACACAGGGACACAGGGATCCCAGTGCCCTGTGCCACACCCATACCCACGGAGGCAGGGATCCCAGGGATTCCAGGGATCCCAGTGCCAACATCCATACCCACAGAGGCAGGGATCCCAGCATCCCATGCCATACTCCAGATGCAGCAGTACTGGACACGGGGCAGAGCTGGAGGCAGGACACTGTGTCTGAGTTTCAGCCACATATAGGGAAAAGTGGATCATTTGGGTCCTGCAAGAGCACATTGGAGAATGCATCATTGGAAAACCTGAACTTGCTATTGATGGAAAAGTCTCTTTCAAAGTGGCAGCTCCCGGATTTCCAAACAAACCCACCATACAGCGCAGACAAGGAAGGGAGCCTGGCTCCTGGGCAGGCCAGCATCTGCTCCAAGGCCAGCATCGGATACCAAAGGAGTCCTTTAAACTGCCTTTGGAAGCCCAAATGAACAATAAGCCAAGCGCAAGGCAGATCAAACACTTGGTAAAGACACCCAACATAACACAGACACACAACTGGGTCAGGTAAAAGAGTCAATAGAATCCTTATAGTTTGTAGACATAAAGTCCCAACACTGCAAAACCCACCCTGAAACCCCAATGCCTGTTCACTTCCACAGTTGATTCTGCTCTTTCCTTTCTTCCTAAGAAAACCGTGTCCTGCCAAATCATTCCTTCATGGCCCGACAGCAATGTGGGGTGAAGTTCTGTGCTGAGACTGTGGGGACAGCAGCTGCAAGAAGCCACAAGGGAGACAAGAACCAGTTGAGACAACGTGAAACACCACAAGGACCCCTGCAGGCACGGGCTGTTGGGAAATGGCCTTTAGTCCCCAGTGCCCACAGAGCACAGACTGTGGCAGACACAGTGAGCCCATTACTGCAGAAACTTCAGGCTGCATTTCATCTCCATATGACACAGACATGGGAACATGAACCACGAGAGCAGCTCAGACTTTCCCGATGAGATCAGAAGCACCCAGATATCGCTGACAGTCCCAGTGGCCCCCTGCCAAGAGCCCAAGGGCTGTACATATTTTGCATGTACCTCACCAGATTCCTATCAAAAGAAAACATCCATAATACTGGATCACAGTTGTGCCATCCACAACAGCCACACGAGCTGAATTCATCCACAGCTGTGTCTTTGGGAGGAGAAATGTTCATTTAAAAGCAATAATTCACAGCTTGCTCTTTAATCGAAGCTCACACAAAGGAGGTGCAATCCCCAAGCAGCCCCACAAAGGCATTCCCTGCCTCAGAGAGCGACAACCATGGGCAGGGCTTTCTTATGGTCTAAACTTGGTTGCCGGAATTCAGAAGATGGAAGCCAGCCACTAACTCCATTTGGTACCCACCTGCAAATGCACAAGGCACACACACATCCACACTTTGCAACTCCAAAAACATGTCAAAGAGCAAATGTCTTGGATTCAAGTGACCACAAACACAGAAAGAATGAAGGATGGGATACCAGTTCTTCTGTAGTCATGTACAAAGCAAAATCACAGCACTGCTGAGCAAGAATAAAACCACCACACGAAAGGCAACTACAAGTGCAAAGTGTCCTGGAAGCCAGTAACTGTAACATCTCACAAAGAGCCTATCCCTTGGTTCTTAAAAGAAAAAGTAAAGATAGCAAAACACGAGTGTCATATAAAATAAATACAGCCTGCTCCCAGAGAACAGGGACAGGACAAGAGGAAACAGCATCAAGCTGTACCAGGAGAGGTTCAGGTTGCATACTGGGGAAAATTCCTTCATGGAAAGGGTTGTCCATCCTTGTCACAGGCTGCCTGGCACTCTCCAGGGCACTGGTGGAGTCCCCATCCCTGGAGGGACTTAAAAGTTGTGCAGACGTGGCACATTGGGTTAGCGGTGGCCTTGGCACTGGTGGAAGAATGGTTTGACTTCATGATCTTAGAGGGCTTTTCCAAACAAACCATTCAGTGATTCCCTGTGGCTGTGGGAGGCAGAACACAGAAGGCACTTGCCCCACTGTGAAAGCTCAGGCTGTGTGTAGGTATTGCATCAGTTCAGGGCACTTAGGCAACACACTGACAGACGGCTTACTCAAACAATGCAGCAAGCACAGACACTTCTAAATTGATCTGCAACCTCCCAGTGTCTTTGAAGATACATAATATCTTTCCATATCATTTGTTGCCTTGCAGGGTAAATAAATTCACCGGCAGGCAAGTATCAAGGATGAGCACTGCCCCTGGAACAGCCTTCCCCTGCACAGCCTGCACACAGCAACATCCCTTAAAAGTCCTGATTCACAAAGTCACTGTCTATGGTTCACTGACCACTGCAGGGAGCACCTGGACAGGGAGCTGTGCAATTCCACGTGTGCGGGGAAGCAGCACACAATCAACAGGAGGGGTTTGCAGGCCCATCAGCCACGCAGGGGAATGCCCAGGGTCAGGTTTCACCTCACACCAACCGAGGCACTGCACAGGTATCTGCTTTAGATACACATGAGTTACTGTGGCTTCTCACACATTTCACGTATAAACAAAGGTGTTAATTGATTATACTACACATGTACAGGTATTCTTACATGGCACACAGACAGCTCCTACCAGAGATGACTGCATTCTGTAACTACCAGGAAAAAGGCTCCATTGCACAGCTGCAAAGCTCCTCAGACACTTTCCCTGTCAGACACAAGTCATAGCTACAGACAGCCTTGAATACCACTCTGCTAAGGCCATTCTAGAGGCTCACAAAGTGAGGAAAAATCCCCATCAAAGTCTGGTGACTTCGTCTGTGCTGAGGCCTTGGGCTTAGGAGGCAAGGAGAGCACTCCTGCACATCCTGCCACACTTTTCCCCCGGAATGGTTCTCTCTCCAAAGACAGTATACCTCTCAGCACAAAACTGCCAATGAAGATACAAACTCTATCTAAACAGAACACCTGGATTTATCCAGCAGCTGTGATTAAGTCCCAAAACACAAATATTTTCAACTGAGAGATTACCAGGAATTGTCTGTAAAAGCTGTTTCTGAACAGTTTCAGTAAAAAGGATTAAAATAGCCACACAAACCCAAAATGCACCCAGTGACTTACTTTCATCTTACTCAAAGCCTACCTCTCTGAGCCTTGGCCTGCTTTCCTCCAGCCAGTAAGTGTGTTTATTCCAGATGTTATCAGTGCAGTGTGTGATGAAGGAGCTCAGGCAGGAACACAACTCCAGGCATTTCGGGATTGCCCATCACACACTGCCCCAGCTGTCTCCTGCTCTGTCCTGACGGGGCAAACCAGGCACAAAAACTCAGCCCCACTCCCACGTGCAGAGCAAGGACACAGTCTGGCACAGCACCAGCCAGTGCCACCAGGAAATGGCTCTGCCACGGCCGCGAGCAGCTCCCGCCCCCAAAGCCACCACCCCACAGTGAAAACACCGTCCCAGCCCCCCGGGGACCCTGCAGGGACTGCATCACCCCCTGCTCTCCAAATAAACATCCCTCTGCCCGAGAGCTGCCTATAATCTCAACGAGAAACTGAGACAGTTGAACTCACAGTCTAAATGAGATCACTGACTGCTAATCATTTTCAAATGCTTTTTAGTAACTAGTTAAATATTACATAGCTTGCCTGTTCGGAGTTTCTGCAGAACACTCAGCCAACTAAAACAAACATTTCCAAAAACAAATCTCTGACTTGGTTATCACCAACAAAAGTCCTATTTTTTCCTTAAAAAAAAAAAAAAAAAAAAGCTGGGTTTTTTTTCCCTGATTTTCCCTGTTTTTCTTTACACAAATTTTAAATACTCATTTCTTTATTCTGTGTTGCAGAGAAGGCTGGGTCTGATGTTGTGCACAGCTTTTAGAGACCATCTCTCACTGGGGCACACCCTGCTGCAAGATAACTATGTCATCTAGTTCCTACAAATGCATTAATTAAGCAGCATCCCCCTACAGTCTCAGTGTGTTTTCACACATGCAGGGACCTTGAGAGGTGCAAATGCTTTTATTGGCAGTCCCTGACGCTATCAGCCCAGATCACTCAGAGCCAAACCCTGAGTGAGGTGAGGCGCTGCTGGAAGCTCCCTCGGCCACAGCGCTCTCCAGGTGACCCCTCAGCTGTGTTGCTACTTCACTCCAGTGAGGACCCTCATTTGCACATCAGTAATCCCAGCGAGATTTGCAGATTTACCCTGGGTAAACCTGAACCTCCAGAGTTATTTTCACAAGGCCATCACCACAAGAATACTCTATTTCTGCCCTTTTGCCCAAGCATCTTACTCTGAGTGCAGTTTGGGCTATTTTGATAAAAATTACACTAAGAAAACTTTTTTTTTTTTTTTAAATCCATTTCATTGCATTGAAAGAATAATACAATGGCAGCCTGACAGCAAACACAGCCACTGGTTAAAACAGACCCATCAAAGCTGGAAATACTACAAACGCATATGGGAGGCTTTTGTGTATATATATAAATCTATAAACCTGAGCAGGACAGGAGCAGAAGAGGCACAGAGGAACACATTACCATGGCAGGGGTACCAAGGAGAGACAGGAGAGCCTGGCTTCACACCTCCAGGTCACTGCTGAGGGATTACGCTGGGATTAGAGCAGCATTCTTCTGGAGTGAGGGACTGCTACAAAGTTGCAAAGGTTAAGGAACATGGAAAAGTCAGGTGTTCATTCTGCACCCCACTTACAGCTTAATTGCTCCTAGCCTTAGCCAGCCAAAGAAAATTAACCAACATTAATATAGCAATCGGACTGAGAACAGCAGTTCCTGACACTCCATAGGCACAAGTCATGAAACAGGATTTCTTCCCAGCAGAGCATTTCATTAACTATTACTCTGGAGTCCAGAAAACAGAATGCAGTTAGCAATCCCAAGAAGGAAACACCCTGCTGCATGAGAAAGTCAAATCTTCATAGATTACACTAGACCACCCCAGAATTTCAGCAGTACTGTTGTACAGTTTGGTCTTGCCTGTTTGGACAGGCCAGAGCCACATTATTCTGTTCTTAAATCCAAGATACAAAGCAGGTCCTATTCCAGCTCTGGTGCTCCACAGCCTCATGTCTCCCACTAGCACTGGGACACTCGGGAGCAGGGGTGCACAGAGCCTCATGAAATCCAGGAACAGTGAGGGGCACTACTTTTAAGGGGAATGCAACCCAAAGCTGACTTGAAGAAGATAGTAAGGTGAAGACCAGCTCAGGCTTTTCTCCATCCTTGAACCCTCCAGTGGTATTTCTGTTCTTCCCACATCAGCAACATTAACCTCAGTGCTGCAGTTCACAGCTTTACCCTGTTCTCTCCCTCAAAGCATCCTGCAAGCTGTCCCCCTTTCTCACCTGAGGCTTTGTAAGGTACCACAGCCTCTGCCACAGGTCTCTGTTCCGCCCATATCTTACCTGTGACAGTCTCACCTGGACACTGATCCATCTAACATTCAAGCCTGTGTGCTAAAACAGCTCGAGAACTTTACAAATCACTTTGTCCTGGCATTCCACAGTTGCTGTTACAGCTGTGCCTACTTTGACCTCTCAGGCAAACCCTTGTGTCCCTCCTGCTACGGGGGCTCCCCAGGACAGCCCCAACCGATGTCCATCACTGCCTGCTCTGCACTCCTCAGTCCAATCATCAGGCACCTGGTCACCTCTCCAAACACCAAATGTACAGTTATACACAATTCTGACACTTCTTTCCAGAGCTGTTTCAAGTATTTCCTTTCTCCCTATTTAGCTGTATGCTGTCAAACTCTGGCATCTCACATGGCCTTGCCAAACCCAACTGCACCTGCAGATCTTCAGAAAACCATTCCACAGATTCACACAGACTTTTGGTTCAATTGCTGCTGCAGAAGCCAAAAGCAGCCAGTCCCATATCCCTGTTTAACAGGTAAATTCCCACGGCTGACCTCACACGCACTCAGCTGCAGATGTGAATGAAGCACAATGAAAGCTAAAGCTTGCTCAGGACCTGTGTGGCTTTGCAGCTCTGCACAGACTGCCCAAGAGCAACACACCTATCAGCAGCTGGGAACAAGGCCACACTCACAATTCCAGTGAGCTTTTGACTCATATCCACTGGCTATTTCCAAGGTCCAACAACTCTGCCATGACTGTGACTGTAACACACTGAGGACACTGTGTCAAAGACCACCTTCACCAACTGCTCCTGAGCACAGTAAGCACCCAAATATGCTTTGGGCCAACAGCCCTCCTCACTCATGGGCTGTGATGGAGGAAGGGATCATTCCAAATAGGACACAAGGCAGCACTTGTTCACACAGAGCACATGACCATTCCACTCTTTCCAACAACCAATGGAAAGCTTTTTCCTCAGAGGAAAACTCAAGTTAAAGGATTGAATGTACTGCCCACAAATAACCTGCTATACAAACTGTTCCTATAAAGGGTCAAAAGCCACTGTCAAAGGCAGGAGGAAATAAATTTTGGATACTCTGGATGGTAACTGTCATCAACCTGTCAGCAAGATAATGCTGAAGGAAAGGTCCAACAGTCAGTACAAAAAGGTTTCCATGTCCCTACCACTCACTGCTCAATGGAAATGGAAAGCCAAGTTGGTCAACAAGGTCAGATCTGACTTCACAGAAACATTCAGCATTTTCACTCATCTTCTGGCCACAAGACAGGCTCTTCCGGGTTTCATGCTCTAAAAATTCCCACTTAAAAATAATAATAATAAAAAAAAGCAGCATCAAAACCCTACCCCAGGTTCTTACCAGTGTGGCTCTAATTGTGAGTGCTCTGAAGTTAGAAGGAACACAGCTGCAGAGAGAAAGCAGAAGCTGCCATGTCTGCCTGTGAGCCCCAATTAGGCCAGGAATCATCTGAACTTCAGCTGGACTAGACACTAAGAAAACCACAACAAAATGGACCGAGGCATCCAAAATTATTCTCAGAAAATAGGCCAGACCGGGCATGAAAACATCTGGGCTTGGCTTGAGTCATGAACCACATGAGCAAGGCACCCCACTGCTGCCTGCGGGCCCAAGTGAGGAATGTGAGCAGCACAAAGGTAGGCAGCAGCAGTCTCCCACACCCAGATTCCCTTTCTGCATCTTCCTCCACCCAACATGCAGCAGGCCCTTTATTCAGATGCGTCCTGCACATCCCAGCCCAATGGAATTTCTAAGGATGGTATTTCTGGGACGTCAGGTACTGCATACACGACCACAGCTGGTTGGCCAGCTCCAGACACATACTCCCACTTCTGAGAAACGAACAAGGCCAGAAAGGGTTAAACCATTCCAATCCTGGCCTGTGCTGACACACATGTCCAGCTGACCAACACTGTACACGCTTCAAGGATCCCTTATTCCGCTACACCAACACACAGCAGCTCCCCTCCCTCCCTCCCAGACCTTCGTTCCAACTTACACAAACTAATAGAGACAAGTTTATCCCAACTCTAAGCAGCAAACAGCCAAGACGTCAGACACCAGGAGTGCAGCAGCTCAGTTCCTCTGCCCTCAGATGGGTCAGTGTCAGCACTATTCTCTTTTAGCTTTGCAGTATTAAGGTAAGTGAACTGAGCACTCTCACCAGAACTGAGCCCCAAGGGGCTCTAGGCCATGGTGGGAAAGAGGTGTGGTGATGGGCCACTGACCAGAAACTGTTACTTCCTAGACTCAGTAATGAAATAGGGAAAAAAGGAAAGATTAAGGAGGAAGTCAACAGAACTTCAGCGATTAATTAAAAATAATCTGCTCATACATTTTAGAAATAAGCCTGACAGGATGAACAGGTATGAAAGAGACACAGGACACAGTATATTTATGCATTTAATATAACACAGAAAATGCATAGATGTTATACATATAACCTATGGGCTAATCCAGGAAATCCCTTTTCTGGCCACCACATGTACTGCTAACATGCATTCCTGCACTCTTACTTCAAGGTGGATCACCCTTGGTCCCCTTACTGTAAGGTGCTACCACATATGGCTCGAAGCTGCCCAGAAGAGGCTGAGAACTTGACGCCCAGGTTTCAGGATGGAGCACATCTGCCATACAGCAGGAACAGAGCTTGCAACTCAGTCTCCTCCAGAAGAAATCCAACACACACATGCCCAAATCACTCTCCAACACACAAAAACTTGAGCTCCTGGCAGGAACAAGCGTCAAAAAATCCACTGGTGCTCCAAGACAGAGGCCCAATGCAGGTAGGAGCCATAGATCACCTGGCCCCAAAAGCATGTTTGACTGACAACCCTCCACCTCAGCTCTGCATCCCCCAAAACCCAGAGGCAGCTACTGAGGGCAGGCAGGATCCCAAGAGAGGTAAGAATGAACCTTTAACAGGAGAAGGGGGGTTGCACACCCAAAGCAAGTCAGCGTTCAGTGTCACAGTGGTGGCCCCAGCTGGCACTGGGCACTGCCAGCCCAGGACTGCTTTCCAGGGACAGCGCCCTGCCTCTTCAGCACTGCATACACCACTAATGAAGATCTTATCTCTCCCTTTTCCTGTCAGCTCAGATCCAGACAGGCTGGCTCTGTTAACATTAGAATGCTTGTTTTTCCCCCATCCACTATCTCCAAGCCAAAACAACATCTGGAACTTCAGCTTGCCATACAAAGAGAGACAGATTATAACTGGAAAAAGCTAGACATCAGCTTCCCAAGCTTTATATGTTTCTGCTTTTATCTGAACTTCCCACATGTACCTTCCAAAACAGCTCCACAGGGAGAAGAACTGAGTCCTTCACAGAGACTCCCAAACACAATGTAATGCCCCTTCCATTTCAGAATAACCTCAAACGATTATCAGAAAAATAACAGGAGCAAAACTGATAGGAAAGTGCAGAGTAAGAATTTACCATCTGCTCCTTACACAAAAAGAGAGGTGACATACCAGTGACCTAGAAAAGGAAATTAAACAAAGAATATTACTGGTGTGTGTTACTTGATAAAGTAATGGAAGAAAAAGCTGGCGCCATTTCAGACTACATAAAGGTCCTACTTTAACAGACAGCTGTCTCCAGTGTCATTTAAGTGTGCTTTTTGCTTAGATCATGGTCAATGAATCATGAAAATCAATACAGATGGAAAACATAAAACCACGCTGCAGACAGGCCAGCAGTGGAGCATGTACCAACTAGCACCAGCCTCGGCTGGAGAGAGACATGCCAAATAAACACAGACTAGTTTTTCCAACAACATTTATTTAACCCTTAGTAGTTAATTAACAGAAGTCATGACTACTGGTTATTTTCTAACCAGCCATCCCACTGCAGTTGCACGCTGCAGGCTCACCACCCAAGCTCTCTGGGCCTCACCCACAGGTGCTCCCAGCACAGCTGGGTGCTCAGGGGCAGCAGGGCCAGGCGATGGGGCCGGGATGTTCTCCAGAGTGGCTCAGCTCCGCCGTCCCGGAGCACCCAGCACACAGAGCTGTCTGCCAAGGCCAGCCAGGGTGCTGGGACAGCCCTTCCCCAAGGCCACACTGCTGCCTGCTAAGCAACAAATGCTCTCAGAGCAGGAATTTTCATTTCCCAGCCCCCCTGGACGAGTTACCCCACTGCTAGTCCCGGGCTGCAGGAAGCTGCCCTGGTGCTGCCAATCGCGGCATTATTTTCAGCTGACAATCATGTAAAACCAATTTGAATGGCCAAAGCAGAATGAAGTGTATGTTTTCAGGAACAAACAAAACAAATGTCACGGGTTTCTGTGCCTGGCATCAGAGTTTTAACATAACACAGAGTGGAACCCAATTAAAATAGTTCTTGTTGAACGGAATCGGCCGTGTCGCGAGTGGAAGGACAGAGAGCCAACACCCACATTGTACCAACGCTTTGACAGTCTCATAGCAATGACCATCAGTTCAAACACACAGCTCATGCCAACTCCAGTGAAGCAACAGCAGCATAAGCTCAAAATGGTAATTTGCTGCTGAATACAGACAGAAACTCTATGCAGCACTCAGAAATTAGTCATGTTTTAGCAGATTTTTGCTTTGCACCCAGCTGTTGCTTGTTCACAAGGCACCTACTCACGTATTAGCCATTTCCCCTCTGAAAAGCAGGATTAACTCACAGCAATGGTACTCAGCAGCAGTGACACTTGGCCCACCCAGCCCCTGTCCCCGTGGGTCCCCAGTCTGCCCTGCAGCAGCCAGGCACTCCAAAGGAAGCTGAGCACTGCCAGCAAACAAGTAGATCTGAGCTGAATAAACTAATTCTCTATAAATGCTTTTAATACATTATTTTTCTGACAGTAGGCTGAAAAAAACAGGAATTACTAAATCATCTCCAAAACCCCCAAAATTGACTGAATAATATGAACTCACTTGACAGTATGAGCTGGGAAAAACAGAAGTACCCCTACTGATCTGCACAGCCCTTTGTCTGGGAACATTCACCACAAACACTGACAAGACTGAACTCCTTTACCAAGGCTTTGGGGCTGACGTGTCCCACTGTGGTCTGATGGCAAGGACTTCTTGCATGTCCCTCTCACCATTTTCAGGATAGATCATCTAACATTCCTCATGGCTTCCCAGAGCAAAAATAATCACAACCTGGGCTAGCAGAGTTTGAAGCTAAAACCAGTGAGTCGTTATTGTGTGAACCTGGTTGTTGGTTGGGTTTGTTCCTCATGAAGAGACATTTATGCAGTCAAATAAAAGCTGTTCTGCCTAGGATTTCCCTGAATTCCAAGAGCACTGCAGCAGCATTCTCCCAATGCCCATACCATGACCATGCAGGAAACTGAACTGTAATTACCTACACAAGTTACATGACAAAACTACTTAACCAAGAAAAGCACTTTGATTTTGTCTCTTTTTCTGTTCCCATACTTAATACCATGATCATTTGCACTCACTCCAGTTCCTCAAAGTGATCATCTGGAGAAGACAAAGGTTGCTGGACACCAGTTAACATTGATCTACTGTACAAACACACTGCTGCAAGAAACCCTACTAACAACTGAGCTTTAGCTAAGAATTCTGCTAACAGATGACTCCTCACCCACAGCTGCTCCAAGAGACACCTATTTTTGGACCTGCAACTGGACATTACCTCCTCCAGCAGCAATAAGCCCCACAAGTCCCTGCAGCACTTGGTACTCTGCTCTCTCACTCTGGAGTCCTGCCACTGTCCCACCTCCTTACACCCAGAGGCAGACAGGCTCCTCTCAGCACCACAGGGAAGCCTGGAGCACAAGGCAGCTCCTATTTGCAAACTGCAGGGAACACAAACTCCAGCAGAGGCTCTGCTCCATGGTCTGTATTTGACCATATCAACACAGCCTCAGCTCACCTGTCACCAGGTGAGGACGAGAGGGTAGGAGATGTTTCAACAGCTCTGCTGTCACCCATGTAAAGGCCTGAGATGTCACTGCACCATGACAGAGGTACCAGCAGCACCAGCTCAGAGCAGGCAGAACAAGCCACAAAGCAAACCCAAAAATATTGAGTTCCCACAACAGGGCTGCAAAGAAATCAAACAGCTTCAAAATAATTCTGTGGTAAACTTCCCAGGGGCAGAGTTGCCAAACTAGCAATTCTAGGGAGGGCTGGACAAGCCAGAGCTCTCTGCAGGTCTGCACGGCTCCCTGGGAGAAAGCAAACCCTGGCCACCCGAAAATCCAGCCAGGCTGCACGAGCTGCTCCCAGCAAGAAACACCACACTGACCGATTTCAGCACGACCTGGAGTACTGCACTCCACTGGAGCAGGGATGTACTCAGGATGGAACTTTCTTTGGACTACTACCAGGGAAAAAACAGCTACAGAAATGAAAAATAAACCCAACT
Organism: Cettia cetti; assembly: GCA_013401135.1. Taxonomy (NCBI): domain Eukaryota; kingdom Metazoa; phylum Chordata; class Aves; order Passeriformes; family Sylviidae; genus Cettia; species Cettia cetti. Next base: position 39,808 of record VZUI01002746.1, read on the forward strand.
GAGTAATTGTGTGAGCATAATGACTCAAAATTCAAGGTTTAAAACAAACAAAAAAAAAATCCCCCCAAAACCCACACACTTGGAATTTTACCTGGTTTTACCTGAAATTTTCAAAACAGCATTTTACATTTGTATTGGGTGGGCTATTCATTTCAGGTCTTGGTGTGTATTTAAATGCTTCCATGTTGATCAAGGTGACTTTAGTTAGGAAGCTGAGTACAATTTAAATAACCAATTTTAGATCTGATTTTGTACTTATTTTTGTTCTTAATTGCTGTTGAAGACAAATGAACATCTTGTTAAGACAAACCAAATACAGTATTTAAAGACCATTTCCCTCTCCATCCCTCTACTCCAACACCCAGAAATTCAGGTCCCCATTTTTTATGGAAAAGGATACATTTGCTTTGATTATTCACTCTAATAAATACAAGACTTTAAAGTTTATTTTTAATTGGAAAACAGGCTTACAGTGGCCCAACTGTGCTAATTATGCAAGAAAAACTATCAAGGCCTTTTGCCAGTAAGGCCCCATTACCAGCCCAAGGACACAGGACCTGCAGCTCCTGAGCTGAGCTAAGCCAGCCAGGTGAGCCTGTCTGGATGCCCTGGGCAGGGGAGACAAGACCCTGCTTCTCAGCTCATGGATCAGCTCTGCTGCTTTTGGGAGTCCCTGTGCATGGCCCCACCAGCCCACACACTACCATGACAGTGTGGAAGATCTGAAACACTTCAAAAATCTGACGTGTTAGACTGGGAGGGGGTGTTTAATCACCTCTAAACTCTCCTCATGATGCAGCTGGGCTGAGCATGTAACAAACTTTATTTAGCATTTACTGTGGGTTTTTACGAAAAACAAGTAAACAAAAACACAAATTAAATTAAACCCAAAACAGTTCAGCCATTTAAAGTAATTTTAACTTTTATACTCCAGATGCACAACCCTGAAGGTGCTGCCTATTTCTGCATGACCTTCAGGGGAGGGTCAGCTCAGCAATGAAAATCTCATTAATTCCTCAAATCTTTCCAAAAATGTCCAAGTTTTAGCTTGCTAGTTCTTAATTCAGAATAAAATCAGACCTTTTTTTGCACGCTTTACATGGAAATTATTTACTATGTTCCTTTACTGCATTTAAACATTTTAAGTTACTTTAACAGAAGACATGTTCTTTGTGGGATTTTTGTTTGTTTGTTTTGTAAGAAAGTAGCCTTTCAGCATCAGAGAATCAACAGAATCTCCCTTTAAGATCAGATACTCAAGTATTTCCTTGGTGTCTCAGGACACTGACCAACTATTACAGCAGAAAAGCCACCTTCATGCTCAGTGCTAACTCCTATTGGCCATACAAGCCTGTTTCCTTTGGCCTTGGTTTGCTTCTTGCCACAGTAGCTACTGTGGCCTCTTGACCCATAGTTATCTCCCCCCAAAAAAGTAACACATTAAGCACTTTTCCCTTCAGCTGTGTTCCTAAGAACAATTTGGGTAAAACCTGCAAGCTGCACCAAGCTGTCAGCTAACACACTTACAGACATCTTTCAAACAATTATGGCATGCAAGTGTTTTTGGCTTTCCAACATTCATTTTTAAATTATGAATTTTATGAACTCAAGTTCAGAAGAATCCCTCTTTCACGTACAACCAAACACACCTGTGGGACTGAAACAAGATCAATCATGTCAAAAAAGCCCTAAGATTTTTGGAAGAATATTTCAGAACTTTGAGAAAAAAACCCACATTTGGTATCCTTTCCCAGTGCCGGCACATCAACCCCTGAGAGACTTCATCTACAGCCTCTGGGTCACTGCTGTTTGTGGCTTTGATTTGGGTTTACTTCTCTTGGTGTTGACAGTGTCCAGCATTTCAGAACAAACCTTTTCTGCTGGGTGAGCCGTGCTCCTTTGGGGCACCCAAAGCCCCCCGAGGGGGTCCCAGCCAGTGCAGCCCAACAGAGGGCTGTGGCCTGCAGCCCCCACAGCCAGGGGCAGAGCCTTCGTGCTGTAAAAACAACAGTCCTACCCCTGAGACACCACATGTGCCCTGGGACCTTCTGGGCCAAGGCCACCCCAAGCCAGGCACAGCACTCCTTTGCCATCATACCTCTCCTGACTTGCCAGCAAGGACCTTACCACGATGCCAGGGCACCACTGCGAGCTGTGGTCACCAGAACAAGGCAGCCCACCCCAGACCTCACTGACGTGTTTCCAGCCACTGTTTTACCCACGCTCCCAGAACAAGAACCATGTGCAGAAGTGAATAGCACCAATTATCAAGTGACAAGCAGTAACTTACTTTGTTAGACACTCAGCCACAAGCCTGGCCCTTTGCCATTCCCTCCTCTGATGGAGTCCCAAGTCCCACAAAACCCCCCTGAGTGTCCCTCTCTCACACCAGCCCCCGGTTACTTGTATCTGTAATGGGGGCCAAACACCCCCTTGGTTCTCCAGAGCTCTCCATTAGGAGACCCAACAGCAGAGACCACCTTCACTCCCAGCACAGGGGCTCCTCACCCCATAAACCCTGCAGCCCCAGAGCCAGGGCCACTTTCAGTTCACAGGCATGTGAATTCCTAACAGGAGGAGGCCAAAAGCTCGGCGTGGGGCTCCTTTCCTCCCCAGAAAAAGCAAGGGTTTGCAAGTTTGTTTTGCTCAGTCACCCTGTGGCGCACACACACCCCTGAAGACGCACACATGCTCCTCTTTCCAGATTTCCATCACAGGAAAAACTGTGAATCTCTGTCTTCAAGAAGGGAACCTGTTGATGTTTTCACTCAGGTCTCAGAAGAACCATCAAGCACCAGGAGACAAACACTGCAGCCTTTCCACTGCTGCCAGGAATGGTTCTCACCATTCCTTGCAGGGAGCAGTGCAGGCACCTGCAGGAAACTTGCTGTGGCCACACAGGACTGATGCTGCAGAGCAAGAACAATGATGACAGAACCCCATGGAGAGGAACAGCAGCCTCTGAATTGCACCTACTTCACATCAGGCCCAAAATACAAGTGAGCTCTCAAAACGCCTTTCTTCTGCCTCCATCTGCCACTGTGTTGCAGCTCTATGGGCCCAGCCTTGCGGAACAGCTTCCACTTAATTCACCTTTTCCATTTGCTTTAGTCCACTCCCCAGAGCTCCATATCCACTAGATATTTATTTTAAAGCTAAGCCAAAACCATTCAAACGCTAACACTTCAGGGCCTTCAGTACTCCTGGTTGCACACAGTAGGGCCTCTTTTAGAATAAAGAGCGTCCACTTTGGGAACTAAACCAACATAATTATAATTGGGCTGCATGTCAAGGTTTTACAAATCCCCAGACTGGAAATAAAGTATGCTTTACTCCTCACAGATCCTTTGTTACAGAAGGCACAGAACTGCACTGCAGCCTCAGGAACACCAATTCCTCACTAGAGATTTCAGGAACTGTGTAAGAAAACTGAGGTTCAAAATCCAGTTTGTTGTTCTGGCTCCTCATTGCATGGCATTCTGGCTTTCCTAATAGAGAAACAAGACAAAGTTCCCTCAAAATCCTGGACACTGTTCCACATGAAAGTCCAATACATATTTTCTTTGAATGTCTAAACAATGTCCAGGATCAAATCCCAACCAAAAAGATGAAGTCATAGATTCTTCCAGTCATTAAAACATGCCACTTTTGCATCAGACATGGAAATACGGTATTTCTTTCAGACTTCTGATGGTGCTTAGGTTTTTATTTCCATAATTTAGGAACAGTCATATTGATTCACTCGTTCTTCAAAATATTACTTGTGTCATAAGCAAGCTGTACAGAGGGAAGGGAATAAACAGGTTTAGATTTTAGAACAGGTTCTGCAGAACAACCATGCCCAGGTTTGCTTTAGAGGTATGACATGAGTCTTACAAATGTGTAAAATACCTAAACCAAGACAGAAAAAACACCCTATTGTTTTGGCAAGCTGGGACATGTTACTCAGATTATTCTTTACTGGAGGCTGATGCAAACATGTCAGGTCCACAAACACACACAAAAGCGTCTACGTGGCATTTCTGGCACATTTGTAATGGCCCAACTGACAACCAACTAATGCGGGAGAGCAAAAGCCAGGCCAAGGAGTTGTTCAAGAACTTAAGAAGTGCACAGGCTCAACAGCAAAAGCCAAGGGCAGGACCCACGAGAGCAGACATGGAGGAAAGACCAAGGAAGCCAGCAGCCACCTCCCAGCCGCACCTTCACAGCGCACGACGCGCGGATAACACAGCCCACGGTGCTGAGCAGTCTTTTAGGAGGAGCTTTTTCTCCTATCCCAGTGACTTGAAATAGCTTGAATGTTTCTTTCTGCACAGAGACGGGTTCAAATTATGCAAAGAAGTTGGAGGACAGCCAAGACTCAAAGGCTTTACCCTTCATCCTAACCACAAAGACATACCTCTGCTCTCACAGACAGAGCTGCTCTGGGCACAAAGCGCTGCCCAACTGAGCTAAAGGGCTCTGCTGAGAGGAACAAGACATCAAAGTAAGATCCTGTGCTACCACTGGCAGGTAGGACAGCTCCCAAGTCAAGAGATAAGCAGAGATGGTCCCACACCACATACACACCTAGTCACCCCTAAGAAGGAAAACAGGTGGAGTAAAAAGGTGCTTGCATGGCAATTTTCATCATCATCATTTCATTTACACTCAGATCTAGACAGGTTTAGCAACTCAGTCCAAAAATAAAGGTCAAGTGGAATAAAAGTTACTTATATCAATGCGCAGTATGTAAGAATGCATGTCCAGGACAGAATTTCCTACATTTTCCAAGTATTTATTTTTCTATTGTAATCACAATCAGAGAGAAAGCACCCCTCTATTTTGTTGTGGGCTATTTTTTTTTAATTCACAAGGATCAGCACTTTTTTTATCTGCTAAGAGTACATCTCAAATGCTCTTATCACTTAACTTGAGCCAGTATTTAGAAGTCAAATTAAAAATAGCCTTCTTTTTTTAAAAGCACAACTTATTGTAATTCTAGTCCTAAGGAGACAGGAATTCATTATTTAACACTCAGACTGGTGCACTACAAGTTGTACATGTTTTTGTTCTGACAACAGAAAATAAGGAGTAGCACACAGCGTAATCCTACAAGATTGACTGCCACAAACTCCACTGACAAATCATTCTTCTGATTCCAAAATCAGCTAGAATAGTCCTTTTCTTTTCTTTTTTGCCCACTGGTTCCACTCACATTTATCATCCTGTGCACATACTTTTATATCTTTTTTATCCTTTTTGCCAGTTAGTCTTTAAGTTCTATTCAGCAGCTTCTGGGGAACAGAAAACTTTTATTCTCTATGTTGTTTATCACTCCAGCCTGGGATTTGCCCAGCCCATGCCATCAAAGTCAATGTTTTAGCAAGCTGCTACCCACAACTGCAGCTGCAGCAGGCAGTTTACTCTCCACGAGCAGCAAGGGCTGGAATTTAATGGATTTAAAAAAAAATATTACTCCTTATGAAGTCAAGAAGAGTGTTAATGTGTAGTGTGAACATGCAGCATGGGCACGGCTTTTACTAATAACCAACGTGCAGCGTATCACCTATCTCTTCTCTAACGTAAGAGTATTATAAAATAATACAATACAATTCATATTCTCTTAAACCAAACCATTATCTTTTCATTTTGTTTTTCACTTTTAAGATTCAGCCTTAAAATGACTTTAATTGTTGCAGTCCTCCCACACAAATACGAGACTAGTTTATTGCAATGGAGAGCCCTAAATAGCACAGTCTGGTTTAGGCTGACTAATACAAACACGCACTTTGTTTAATTTTACATTTGTTCCTAGGGAGATTTAGCTCTCCTCTCTTCTACCTCGCATTCCACAGCACCTGACAGCACAGGACATCACCCACCCCAGCAGGCTGAGCAGCACGGGCAGCTCTGGCTCCGTGCATGGCAGCTCAGAGGACAGGCTGCCCACTGCTGTCACCACCCTGCAAAAAAGGGAGGGCAGGCAGGCAGGTGGGACTGCCAAAAATGTGCGTCCGAGCACGGCCTGGTGTCACAGCCAGAGCCAAGAGCAAGCCAGCAGCGAGGAAACCTGCAGCACCTCTCCCTGGGGAGCAGAGCACAGCAGGCCCCCAGGGCAAGGCACACTAAATACTGCCATGGTACACTCAAGCAAGGCACCAGCCTCCACGAACACTCCGAGGCAGCCCACAGCCCTCTGCATCTGCTCAGCCACTCATACCCTCAGAAATCCCTCCTCAGCGCCAGCACAAGAAAAGGACCTGGGAATTAACCCGGGCTAGAAGTAAACTGGCCAAGGCAGACTAAGTTTTAACCAAATGAATGCCTCATCCAGTGTATCACGTGGCCAGAGATGCCAGAACAGGAGAAAGAAGAGCACATGGGGAAGGAGAGGCAGGACTGCTTACTCCCCTGCCATTAGTAGCTGGTGAAAAGGTTTGCGCAACCACAGTCCCAAGTGCCTCAAGCCACTGGAGCCGGGAACCCCAAGCCATTGGGGGGAGGGCTGGAGGGGCCTGCTGAGGCACACCGACTCCTGAAAGCAGAGATCAGCAGCTTCCAGGACTTCAAAGGGAAGCCACTTCGAGCCTCCCAGCTATCCGCACAGCCAAAGGCAGCTGGCAAAGGCTGCCAGCCCGCTCCTGCTGTCACAGGATCCTTGCCAGGCTAACAGCAGACCTGCAATTAGAAGAGGTGTTTGTTGGCCTCTCTTCTGCAGCTCATTAGCAGAGGTAAGGTTTGCAGTCAGAACAAGAAAGTCCCGACCTCCAGGGAGCACAGCTCACTACAACTGCTCTGTAAAACTCCTACCAGTTTGCATTCAACAGGATGACCAGCTTCAGCATGCTGAGAAGGAACATTCCAGGCACTCAGGACAGAAGGTTAAGTGTTGCAGCAACACGTCTTCTGCAAAAAGGCCCAGATAACAGCTTTTGGTGCTCCCCCTCACAATCTTCTATCTCCATCTTGGTTATTTCAGACAACACAAATGACTCCAAAGGCAGCCTTGGACAATCACCAAACTGGAGGCCTTGGTTTTAATAAGCTTTTCTTAACAAAGCCAGAGCCTTCCTTTCCCTAAAGCAGACTGGAGCTACTCTACAACAAGCTCCATACACTTTCACAAGCATCTTTCCTGTAGCATCACAGGCAGGGAACAGTGACTTGGTCTGACTCTCCAGGAGTGGTTCAGAAGGGGAGATGCAGAGACAACAGGACTTCTGGGGTGAGAACTACTGAACTGCCTCTGCACACCAAAGGGAGGAACAACCAAAACCACAAACCCCTAACCAGCAGTAACCTGACTCCAGAAGACGCCAGGAGCAGATGCTCAGGAAAAAGCGCAAGGACACAGCATGAAAGGGTCATTCTTCCACCCTCCTCTGCCCCCAACTCCACACCTCCCCGTCACAGGTAAATTCCCAAGCCCAAAACTAGTCTGAATCACTGCAATTACTGGCCCCTCACAGGCCTATCAACAGATCCAGCTGCTCCTCAAAAGAATAAGTCTCCTGAATATCCCATTGCAATCACTCTATAGCTTAAACAGACACCACACAAAAACTACTGGTTTTAAAGCTGCTGACAATTGATTACCCCCAGTATTCCTCATTTCTTACATAATAAGGAATTACATAAGATCATCCCTTCCAATTTACTCATGTCAATTGTAGACTTTAAGATCTCTATAGTATTTCCTTTCAAGCATTTCTCCCCTTAGCAAGTCAGTTTATTTACACACGACCGCGCCCAGCCTTGCAAAACCAGGCTGAGCCAATGTCCTGTAAAACTAAAACAGGTCCCAAGATTGAAGAAACGGTAGAGCTGAAGGACACTGATTATCCCAATTGCTTAGGGACTTACAATGCCTTTGTATCCAAACAGAACTCCATCCCTTGGGATAAGGGACCTTGATCCGGGGGGCTTGAGAGGTGCTTCAGAGCTGGTGGCCCAGCAATGTGCAGGCACAAGGAATGCAAAGCACACCCTCAGCAGAGCTGGCAGAGCCTGTGTCCAAGGAGCCCTGGCCCCAGCACACAGCCGGGCACAGCCAGCACCAGGGCAGCCAGCAAGGTGGGCACTACATGAAAGGCAAGAGCACTTCAAAAGAGCTGGTGCAGAGCAATCTGCACTACCTGGCAGACTGATCCAGCACCTGATGCTGAGTATTCAGGAGCAGATGAATCATGAGGTCAGCTCTGGCCTTCCAGGGGAACGGCAGCATCTGAACAGCCAGCAGAGAACAGCAGCACTTCTGAACTGCAGGGCTGCTTTCTCCCCACAAAGGAATAGCTGTGCACATACTGCACTGGGAGTGTGCACTCACTGCACTGGGAGTGTGCACTCACTGCACTGGAGTGTGCACTCACTGCACTGGAGTGTGCACTCACTGCACTGGGAGTGTGCACTCACTGCACTGGGAGTGTGCACTCACTGCACTGGGAGTGTGCACTCACTGCACTCCTCAGCTTCCTTCCAGAACACAGCATCCCATGCACTTCACGGCAAAGGTGTGCTTCAACACTACATATTATTGCAGTTTGTTCTCTGTGAATCTTCGTACCAGAGCAGAAATCTGGGAGTGTGTTCTGAACAACCTCAACCTACAGATGCAAATCACTCTGAAATAGGAAGCTGTGAGCATTGTACACACACAACTCCAGAACTCCACACGTTTGAAGGGGATTAGCATCACCTGAGACTGGGTCACATGCAAACTCAGGGAGGGTCCAGTGCAACACCGAAAACTACTGCACAACCACTTACTGTTACTGGACTCCACTTCTACGCTTTTGAAAACATTACTTAAGACCATGTTTTGGGTGCAAACATAGTGGGGAAAAAATGGAATTTCTTGAAAGCACTTCCATGGAATTCCATACATTTTGCAGTCAACAACATTTTATAAATTTGTGATCCCAAAACAGCTTTCAAACATGTGAATTCATCTTTCAACACTGCTAGAAAACACCATCATTCCTAATTTTTACAGATATGTACAGCATATAAATGCCCTCCACCCCCAACATGTGGTCACAGTACTTGTCCACAGCAGTGCTCAAAAGATGAGGATTTTGATAGCATCTGATATCTCTGTAACTCTTAAGATGCTCCTAAACTCTCTCAGTCTTCACTACCCTCGGGTCCTAAAGTAACTAATCCATCCCCTAATCCACGTGCACACCCTGGCTGAGGCCAGCCTGCCATCCACCGCCGTGACAGCCATGAATCCTCACACACAGAGGCACTCAGCAATCACCTGCATTCAGTACCACCACTGCAATCTGCTCCAGCTCCCAACAGTGCTGACAGGTGAGTGGGACAAGTTTTTAACCTGCTTTTACACACTGGAGCAGGTATCAAGATGCCCATTTGAGAGTTCCAATACCAAGAATGCAAATGAATTCAAGTAGCTTTTCTTTGGCAGGGACAAGAAGGGCTGAACGGGTGCCTAATTATTTCACAACGGCTGTCCCTAGATCCTATTTTAGCATCGGGCTTTCATTAAATTTAAGCATGACTTCAGAGTACCAGCTGGCTGGAAAAAACAAAAACCACAAACACAACCCACTCACAACACCCCACGGGTGTTCTTTTCCCCCGCCCATGTTCTCTTCCTACCCTCGCTGAGGGCTTGGAAGACACCAGTTCCATTTGGAAAGCCAGCCTCAAAAGCAGATAAGTTCTGCAGGAAATGGCTATATTTAGCCCTCCCCTTTCACCTCAGCTCCTCCACACACTTGCATTCTCCTGCAAAAGGATCTTTCCACTCAGTGTTAGAGGTGATCTTTAGCAGGTCACCTCAGCAGAAAAAATGCAACCAACTTCATACGTGTTAAGAGAAGAGTGTGAACAATCACCAGAATATCAAATATTCAGCTACTAAGGCATACAATAAAGTTCTCATGTCCCAAGGCATGTTGAATTGCAAGCTCCAAGAACATAATATGGCCAAAATCACTTTGAGTGGTGCCTATGGAGGAGCACATGCTATCTGGGTCTTCACCAGTTTTGTCAATAACTAATGCAGGCATCCTAGTCTCTACAGAATATAAACATGAGGCAACAAACTCAACAGCTCTGCAGCCAAAATATTTTCCCAATAAATACTAATCTAAATTAATTTCCTAATAAATCATAAAAAACCTGTTAACAATGGTTCCTGGGCGGTGGAACTTAGGCAGAGAATATCAGCAACACCTCTGGAAACATCACCAGCACCAGGTCAGTACGATTTCCCTTCCCCAGCTTGAAACTTTGAGACACACTATAAGACTTAAAAGTAAAAACATGTAAGAGGGTTTTTTCCCCTCAAGTAATTTCATTTAAATAACGGCCTCACCTGATATAATTGTGTCCTAACCGTGATTTAGGCCTGTAAGAGCTGATTATTTACCAACTGAGGAGCTTGAGGCGTGAACTAAGTGACAACAAGAGACCTTAAAGTTTATCCCAAAATGAAGACAGAACAAAACACACCTCTCACTCAGTGTGAGAGTTACAGTTGGGAACTACTCCTGAGTCCTGTGCCACTGGGCAAGGAGCACACACCCACCCCCTGAAACTGAGGAATGCAGGTCTTATCCCAGCAAACAAATCCTGAGGGAAGGCAAACCTCTGAAACCACTGCACACACTTAACACCTCCTGCGGAGAGCACAGGGCATACAGGAACTTTTTGTTCCCTTAAAACAGATCTCTAACACCTCCTCCTCAAAAAAAAAAAAAAGTTTCGGCCATCAAAGGCCCTAGCCCTGCACTTGAGAGCTCTCCACCGCCAGGACTCCAGCTTTTCCATTTCAATTGCAAGGCACCCCAGCACTCTTCAAACAGCTCCAGCCCTTCAAGGACAGGGCTCGGAGAGTATTTGCAAAGTGCCTGCTGCATTCCAGGTCACCACCATCCCTCTGAAGATGAGTATAAGGATCATAGCAAAGATCGTATTACAGGAAACAAAAGAAAAGTGAAAGCTTAAAAATAGACTTCTCATTGCCCATAGCTAACTGCTATAGCCACGGGAGTCTTCTTCAAGGAGAAGCTGAGGTGGGCTTCAATGCAGACCACAGAAACACACGAGATTTGGAAAAAAAATCTGTTCTGAGAGCTCAATGCATCTTTTTAAAAAGTGGTTTTGTACAAATCTGCCGGTTCTGCAGCTCAGTCCAGAACCTGGAAGTTCCCACCAGTAACATCATCCTGAGGTACTGGTGCCTCCAGCACACCTACATGAACCTCAGCTCTTTAAGAGCCTGCTGAGGGTGAACTGCTCTCTCAATTATTGGAAAACAAAGTGGTTGAGTTTCAACTTCTGTAAAAGCACTGCTAGAACCAAGTTATTTCAGCACTTTTTATAGTCAAGAGTTGGAAAGACTGCCTGGGCAGCTCCCCCTACTAGACTGATGGCCGAGATCTCACATCCAGCATGTGGATTCAGAGCCTCCAGGTTAACACGCACACCTGGTCGGGCTGAGAGCGGCCGTCTGCTCCAGGACCGTGCCCGCAGCCCAGCCAGAGCCCTGCAGGGGCCGGGCCCCATCCTGCCCCGTCCCTTGCCCCGGAGCCCCGAGCGGGCAGGCTGCGGATGCCGGGGGCTCAGGACCCGCTGCTTCCCCGCACCAGCGGCTTTGGCCACGGCAGAGCACCTTTAGCAGACGAACCGGCACCAGGGACTTTGGCCTGTAACCTTCCTGTCGGCATCAAACCTCGGACTTTCTGCGTACTGACGTGGGCAGAGCCAGCACATCCACGGGGAGCTCACCGCGCTCGGGTAGCGCTCCGCGCCTCCCACCCGGGCAAGCTCCGAGCAGCCCCACCGAAGGAAATTAACTCTACCCGGCCAAAAACAGCGCAAGTTCATAAAAAGCAGAGAAAAGGGAAAGCCCCAGCCCTGTCCTCCCCGAGGCACCGCAGCGATGCTGCGACCGCGGCCGCGGCCCCGCGGGGCCTTTGTGCGCCCCCCGCCCGGACCCGGGGACCCCCGGGGCGCCGCCCCCCGCCAACCCTCCCAGGCGGCGGGACCGACCTGCTCCGGCGGCCAGGACTCACCCGCTGGGCCGGCGGGACGGGGCGGGACCGGCTGCACGGGGCGGCACGGAGCTGGCCGGGCTG
>VZUI01002755.1:0-18440 GCA_013401135.1 Cettia cetti
CGGGTTTTAACAGCTGGGCCATTATCAGAAAGCATCCACGCCCCTCCCCCCGTAGTTACAAGAGACAAAAAAACCCCCCTACATTTCAACAGATGAAATAGAATACACATTTTTTGGTTTCATAACCCAAGACAGTTGGTTAGAGGAGAAGACATCTTGTTCTGGACACCTCTCGGGGACATTTTTTCCCAGTCATTCATGTTGACAGTTGTGTCTACACGAGGAAAATTCACTCCAAATGGTCACTGGTGGAAGATGTGCAGTGCCAGCTGACACCACTCCTAAGGGTGCACGAAGAGGTGGGAGAATGGTGCTCTGCCAAGGTCTTGGTGGGTGTGGGGAAAAATATGTGACTTCAACAGTTTTGGCATTGGGAATTGTTTAATGGAACAAATCAAAATCTTAATCTGTTTGGGAAATGCATCCTTGTCAATCAACTTTTTGTAGATAAATGTTCTTACTCTTCCCAGAAAAAAAGCAGAGACCCTTTTACGAAACCAAGATGCTTTCCATAAAAAAAAAATATCTTCCAACATTTTTGTCCTTCTCAAGCTAACTGTTAGTTGACTTTTTAAATTGAAAGTTAACAGATGTCTTGTGCAGCTATGAATAAATGATGGCTATATAGATCCTATGGGTCTCCTCCTTATGTAGTAGGTCCCACCTGGTTACACACCACCAAGGGAGGTACAGGGTCTCTGGTGCTCTGTGTGAGGAGCTGCTGCCATGGAAGGTTGCTGAGGTCTCTTTTTAGGGTCCACTGTGGTGTATACAGGCAAGAACCACTTTGTGCACTTGAGAACTATAAGAGTTTGTGTGCCGCAATTAAAATGTTTGTCGAAAATCCACAAGATGTTCAAGTTTGAAATGTAATTATACTGTTGGGGGGAAAAGAAAGTAGTTCTGATCACTGCTAACTCTGGAAACAGTATGTAAAAGACATTTTGTATTGACTAGATGGTGTCTATTGTGTCTCAGTGAGAGATGGCTTTTTACAGTGCTGCTTGTTCTTGCTGTACAGCTCATGAGTACATCAGAAATACAAGGTAGTCACCTAATTACAGAGCAGGTACAGTATTATTAGTGATGCGTGGTTCAAAATGGAGCCATAATTATGTATGAAGATCACTCCAAGAAATTCTTAATTGCATCACTTATAGCTAACAACTTACATCTCCCAGCATGCTGCTGAGTGATAACAGCCATTCTTCCCCACACACTCCTGGGTTTTAAAATGTGCTAAATCTCTGCCAGGACAGGGACTGAGGAAAAGAGTGGGTTTGTATCCAGCACTCAGATATAGCTCCACAGAAAAATACATTTTGTTTAAACCTGGGTGGGACTGCTTACTCAATTTTTATTGCTCCAAAAATGTCCTCTCAAAAGCAAAATTTCACCCAAAGATTCTTGATATTCTCTGGAATTTTTTTTCCCAGTTGTGAAATATCTAAGATATGAAACAAGTTATAAGCTGCTGCAGATATAAAATACACCATACATTCTTAACAAGGGTTTTGAAAATTCTAAGGAAAAATTTAAATATTGTGTGTTGGTATTCACATATTCTTGTGTGTTGGTATTCACATATTCTTACGGTTTGCTGTAATTTCTTGGCGTAACATTTTTTAAAGAAACTAAAAAAGGTCATATTTTTAATTTAAAATTTCTGTAAGATAATCATGAACAAAAGAGATCCATATATAATTTATCATATTTTGAAAAATTTATTCAAATTTCAACCCTATTGAAGTCTCCCAAAAGAACTCTTGAGGCATTAATAAAACCATATTTTTAGAACAACTGAGGGTTGACTTCCAAATGAATAATTTACAGTTTGGGGGGTTTAAAACTTAAAACTAAAATTAGTAAAAATACATTAATCTGGTGTAAAGTTTGTTTAAACTTTAAGAGATAAGAATTTTTTGTGACTGAGAAGGAAAATATTGTATACACATAGACTGGAGCCTTTACTTATTGCCTCTGGGATGTCTTGTCTTTCAGATTTCCTTTTGCTTGACTGTTCCCTTAATATTTAATTCACATATCTGTCTATGAATTGAATGCAATGTCCAATTTTAGAAAATTGGGAACTTCAGGGATTCTTTAGAATATGTACATATACAAAAGCATAAACACACCTCTCTACAACACAGATAGACATTCATGATTAGTCCCATAACCTCACTTCTCAGTTTATTCTGGAAGCTAGACTGTGTCTTTAAACAACAGCCTGGGGAATGAAAACAAACAAATAGAACCTGATGACCTTCCAGATGCCTTCTCAAAGTGTCCTAGCAGTGGGGAGAACCTCCCTACACAGCTGACAAAATAGATGATCCGACAGTGAGAGCTGCATACTGGGATCTTACATCTGGGAAAGCACTGTGGGCCCTGAGACCCCACATGTTGCAACCCAGAGTCTGTTCTGAGGATAAAGGCATGGGTGGTATGGGAGAGCCCTGTGTTTTCTCACTGACTGGACTCAGCAGCTTGGAAAATGAAATTTCAAGATCTTGCTGGTAATTAGCCTAAGGCAGGGAAAAGGCACGTGTAGCTTCTTACCACATGCATTCATGAAAAAAAAAAAAAGTGGGGAAAATATTAGGATTTCATTTTAGCATGATTTAATAGAAGTACACAGAAAAAATAATAATAATTCTCATCTACAGAGTTTCTTCTAATATGGTACAGACAGAAGTTAATAACGGCTTTTGGGAGATTTGTGTAAAATACGTAATGTCAAGGAGTGAAAAAAATCAAAAGGGGGAATGACTGCAAGAGGGAAAGGAAGCAGAGGCTCCTCAATTCACAGAGATGAGTTTTTGTTGCACATCAGAGTCCTTATATTTCAGTGCCCTAAGGAAAAAAAGGAGGTGATTGAGTGGAGCAGGGAGGAATTGTGTTAAAAGAAGGACAGGAACTGCACCATGAAATAGCAGTCAAATGTATAAATCTGTGAGACTGTAAAGGACGCTTCTCAGCATGATGTTGTGGCCATGTGTTTCTTGGCATTTTCACAAGTGGGAAAGTGCTGCTTCCTGAACCAGGAATTGATCTGCTCCCCATTGTTAATGTTAGCATGCTTGGGACTTTACAGCTAACTTGGTGGCTTTCCAATTCATAAAAATGCTTTGATTACTGTATTATTTAATTCAGACTCTGTCACCTTTAGTCATCTTGAATCTATGATTCTATGATCTTACATGGTAGCAATTTAATAAATAGGCTTATTATTCTCCTTCTGCCAACTTGCTCTTCATCTACTTGGTTCTGGCTTTTCTTCCCTTATCACCCAAACCAGTTGCTTTGCTTTCTTCACCCTGCCTGGCTGCCCATTTCTTAAGTTATGGTGAAACAAGCTCCTGCTTGCAATATCAGGGCCAGGCTTTACAACATTTGTAAATGAGATCATTTGTTAACATCTGTCTCACACAGTAAGTCAAGTTTTGCCCAAAATGCCTGGATGGGGGGGTGCCCTGAGAGCTGCAGTGCTGCCACAGCAGGACTGGGGCCACTCTGTGCTCAGGTGCTCTGTGGGCAGGAGGCAGGGCAGCACCCTTCCAAAAGGGGTTGGACTCTTGTTCAAAGGCAAAGCCACTATGCATGGGAAAATGCACATTTCAAAAACATTTAGGATGGCCATATCTGGAAGATATTCATATACGGATACTTCTTTGGTCTTCCCTACACACACTTATTCCTGGTTCTGATAAATTTCAGTTTCCTTCTTCAGACCAGGGAATGGACGAGCAAACGCAAGAAAATAGGAAGAAATTTTTAGCACCTTCAAAACAATGCCTATTCCCTACTCCTGGAATTTTATCTGATTTTTTTTTTAACAATTTACATATTTTCCCAATGAAATGCTCTCATGCTGCTTGTCTCTAACTTCCCATCTAATAAATTTCAAAGAAAAAAGAAAAGAAATCTTTGCCATAGTTAAGACTTTACTAGTTCTATAAAAAAGGTGCTTTGGATTTTCATCCAACCAGCTTGAGTGTTGTCAAGAAAAAACCCAAGAACTTTTGATATCAGTAAATAAGAAAGGAACAAAGTATTAATATCTAGTGTAAGGAATAGAAAATTGGTAGCAATTTTGAGGGGGAAAATGTCAAGTTAGAGAAGCAGGAACATTTTAGCTGTAGATATTTATTTTCTCTGTGTAAATGCCCTTTTTCAAACAATTGTTTTAAAAGACCACTATTCTTGTTTTAAGTATGCATGACTCTTGCCAATGTCTTTTAGCTGCCCTAAAATTTTCAATCCGTACACAGCTACTAGAAACTAATGATGCCAAAACCTGGTCAGACACAGAAGGTTGTGCTTATTATTACAGCAAGAGTAATAGATACATACAGAGAAAAAGAAGTAGCAAAGACATGAATTATAAAAAATTATGTATTTTCAATGGAGGTGACATTTTCCTATGTAGATGATCATGAGGAAAAAATGTACAAAAAATTACACAGGAGAGACCAGATTTATGAGGATAACATATATATATATGTTAACTTCAAATACAATTTTCCTGGAGACCTAAAACACACAATGATCACTAGTTGGGAAAAAGCTCAAGGATTCATGAGTAATTTAGATCAGATCATCACCACCAAGCTGAGAGAACGCTGTTCTGTTCAGGTCCATGAGCCACCCCTGCTGTCCCTGCCCATCACATGCCTGGAGTGGATGTCCAGGAGGCTCCAAAAATTCACAATTTCTATACTTGCCCCCTCAAACATGTTACAGCCAGAAAACGCTTCCCAATTTTAACGGGGAATTGACCCTGAAAGGGCCACAGCCACAAAACCACCAAACCACAAAACCAGTGTAGCATGGGAGGAGAGACACACCTCAAGGATGTCACCATTACCCAGACAGCTGCAACAACAGGAAAATTATTAGGTGAAGATAAGCAGAACAACGTCAGGGATTAGGCCCTTTTCATACTGCACAGGAAGGCAGAACCCCAATAACCTGCCTGGCAGTCTGACCCAAGTGGAAACTCCTGTTGCTGAAAGGTTAACTGGTTTGGAAAGGACCATTGAGCAAGGCTCCCTGCCCAGTGCAATGAAGTATAAAAGTTTCCAGAACCAGTATGAAAACCATTGTCAAGTAGTGTTTTGTCTATATTATGACTACTCTGTTCCCTTGTCTGTGTTTTTCTTGTTTCTCCCAGATGTGGTCATCTACATTGTTTCTGCAGGAAATGGTGTCTTCTTGTGCCTTGTTTACATTGCTGAAGCACAGAGCTAAACTATTGACCCAATGTTTCCTCCATTGTATGCTTTTATCTATAAAGCTGAATTGAATGAGTACATTTTAGGAATTCTACCTTGAAAAGATATCAGAGCAACATGCTTTACTGAGGTATCTCAAGTCCACTGATTTCTTGTAAAATTCGGTTTCATGTGTGCTAACTCTGTCATTGACTTCAGGAGTTCTGATGGCTTTAATCCCTAGGGATTAAATGGACCTAGGGTCCATTCCTAGAAGAAGCTAAAACCCAGCATTTAAAAATTTCACAAAACATTTGTGGGGATCTTTTTAGTTCAAGGGATACTGTAGGGGTGTGATCACGAGGACATTGAAATACAAGGATTATTAAACAGTGTTGAGGGGAAAAAAACCACAGAAAAATGAAATAAAAAGTAACTGTACTAAACGCATATAAAATCCAGCAGAAATTAGCATATCAAACAGATATAGAGCCTCCTGAAAATGGGAAGTATACAGCCTCTAATTATAGGTCATGAATACAGATGACCAAAGAACAAACATTACATAAGCATAAATTGAAATTTCAATATCTTGTCTCCATTTTGAGAGACTTTAAAGTAAATCAGACTTCAAAGTAAATGTTATTATTTGTCACTTTATTTTTAATGAGAAGGTAGAGGAAGAGAACTTCACCTGTTGTGTTGTTCAGGTCAGATCAGTGAAATATGAGATTAAATGCTAAATTTAATCAGGCAATAGAGAAGTCTAAATATCTCTCTCCCTTTTTATCTGAGACCTCAGTCCCAGAAGAGCAGGGAGAGGATGATCTTTCTACCTGGGAAAGCTAAAGATAGAAAACCTTGATGACCCTCTTGCTTGAAAATCTTATCAAAACAGACACAATCCTGCCAACAATTTTGCTCAAGTGTATTGATACTTTCCAGTGGTCACAGAGTCACAAACTCACAGAAGGCTGAGGTGGGAAGTGACCTCTGCTCAAATAGGGCCAGGTAGAGCCAGTTGCCCAGGACCATGTCCAGATGACATTTGACTGTCTCCAGAAATGGGGACTCCACAACCTCCCTGGGAAACCTATGTCAATAGTGCTGGCAATGTCACAATTGAAAATATATTCATGGTATTCAGAGGGAATCTCCTGTGTTTAGTTTGTGGATATTTCCTCTTGTCTTGGTGTCACTGGGAACCACTTAAAAGGTCCTAGATCAATATTCCTTGCACCCTCCCTGCAGGTATTTTTGTGTATTGATAAGGTTCCCTAAGCCACCTTCTCCTCAAGCTGAACAGTCCCAGGTCTCTCAGACCTTCCTCCTAGCAAAGGTGCTCCAGTCACTGTAACATCTTTGTGGCCCTTTGTAGGACTCTCTCTGGGCTGCCCATGTCTCTCTTGCAGTGGGGAGCCCAGAACTGGACACAGCATTTCAGGTGTGGCCTCACCAGGGCTGAGTAGAGGGGAGGGTATTTTGTTGAATGAAGCTCAGGATAAAATTTGCCCCCTTCGCAGCAGGGGCACATTTTGGCTCATGGCCAACATGGTGTTCATTAGAACCTCCACATCTGCACCTGAATCTTTAAGCACCTCTATCATCTCCAGGATATCTTCTCTCCTAACCAAGACACTCTGAATCAGGATGTTGGTTAGCACTCACGTCAAAATCACTTTCTACTGCTCTGGGAAGTTAAAGAGATAAATAGTGATTACTTTTCCCTTCATTTCAAGACCAACCTCTTCATGCTGCTGGGTGGTGCAAAGGGAACTTGGTGAAACTGTAAGTGAAGTCCATTACTTTAATGGCATGCTGATAATGAACCACCGCATGGAGGTCGTTATAGTAATTTTAAGAGCCAGAGTGGTTTAAAAGTTGCTTTTGCTAAACTATCCTCCTTTTAATCTCCTCCTGCAAGAACAGCAGTGGTACTCAGCCAAACAGCTGTGCCCTGTCAGAGCTCTGACCTTAAATGCACTCAGGTATCAGGGGATTATTTCATCACTTTTACCCCATTTTAACCCATGCTGTTCAAAATTACCTGTGAAGCATATTCCCTACTGACACAGCAGTCCTATGGGATTACTGTGCAGTTTGCTTCACCTTCCCTGCAGGGACCACTGAGGTCACAAAAATCTTTTCTAGTACAATTAATGAGAGACAAAAGCACCTTTGATGAGATTTTTTTTTTCCTAAAACATGAACTCTAGAGATTATTACCTGTTTGCACAGCAGATGAAAAAAAGAATCCACCAGGAATAGTTGCCTTTCTTCCTATGAGGATATGAAATATTATTATTGGTTGAAATGATTCCAAGATCTATTGGATATTCCATTTTCTTCTTCTAGCATTGATGGGAAGGAACTGAGTAGGGAAAGGCTAGGAAGAATAACTTGCTCTGAAAATGCACTTTCTTTTTTGGATACAGGAATGTTTTTTCACAAGTCACAATGGACACCAATAGAAACTGGGTCCCTAAATGCCTTTGTAAATCAAAGGGAAACTGTAAGTGAAAGTTAATGCTTTCCCTGCTTAAATATGCATGTCTCCGAAAATTTCCCTCACCAGCCATTCTAATATAAATGTGTGAAGGGAAAATTGAGGATGTGGCATATTTAGAGTTCAGTAAAACATTTGGCAGTGCTTTTCACGAGATCTTACTGCTAAATTAATTCAGATTGGTTTGGATAGCAGCATCCTCATGTGGGCTGGAAACTGCCTGGCAAATTGTAAACATGTGGCAGTGATAAAGAGTCTTCCTTCTACAGCGTTGAAGATAAGATTCTGGTAGCATATACTGTAGGAACTGCAACTAACCATACCTCATTTTATTATAAGTATAAACATCTTCAATATTAACTGGACAGAGAGACCCATATCTGGAAAAACTGAAGTATATATATGGCTCTTCAGAGGTTGATTAATATTTCTGAATTCTAGAGACCAGAAGTCCCAAAAAGATTATAAATACAGGGCTAAGAGATAAGAAACACGATTAATTTGGACAGGAAAAAAGTAAACAAAGCAAAACAAAATAATAAAAACCCATCCAAGGAACCTAAAAAATAAATTAAAAAATGCAGTGAAGGAAAAAGACTAGAAAGGTGTAAAGATTTATAGACAATAAACAAGAACTGCATTATACAAAACCTTGCAATATGATACAAGAAAAAACAAATCAGTGACTTCAGTATGTGTGTACAAAGTCATGAATGTAATGGACTAATTTTTTTTTATATATTGGCTACTAATTGTTGTTCAGAATTATCTCACTATTGTTACTTGAAATCATCTTCTTTCTGCTATGGAAAATGAAAAATCAAATGGTGCTTCTGTTGTGTGGTAAAGGAGCAACATTTTGAACACTGAAGCTCCGAGCCAGCTCTTGCCATTGCAGAGCTACAGAGGGTAACAGAGAGGCCTTTTCTCTGTAGCTCCTAGTGAGTAGATGCATCCTAAGGACTGCAGGGCTCATATTACCCCAACACATCCAAGGAAATTCGGAGAAGTAGAACAAACAAACTGAACTATGCTTGACTGATGAAACAGCCAAACCTGCAGAATTTTATAAAAAATAAGTACTAGATATTTTCCTCCTTCAAAATATTTAGAGCCATTTTATTCCATTTTAGGCTCACTGAAATATACTGAAAAACCTAGGAGTAAAAATAAACTTTTTTTTAACCTTTATATTTTAAAAATAAGTACGTTTGAAAGTTTCCTTAGAATTAAACATGTGTATTTTGCACACAAAAACACAATCCCTGGACTAAGGAGCATGTTAATTAAGAGTCTTTCTACCATCATTTCACTGTAGTTTTATTCTGATACAGCCTTATGATACGTCAACTTTTCATAAGAGACTCCCAATTGTTAAATCTTCAGCTTGTGGTAAATCTGGTTTCCTTTTCAATGAAAGAGGAGTTACTTACAAAATATTGCATAAATAGATGTTTTCTACTGAAAACTGGTAACAGTGTAACATGACATAAGAAAAGACATTCTCTATATTTCCACTCCTATTGATCTTATTTCACCACATACAAAAACTTGTTATATCTGCATCTTGGGAGTTCTATACTAACTACAAACGTTTCAGCCTTTTACCATCAAAAAATTGTGCTAGAGCTGGCAGATGTTGCAATGCAAGCTGTTACTGACAGGTGTTGGGGGTGCTTCTGCTTCCTGTTTAAAAGAAAGGAGAAATGTAGGTGCAATCTGATGGGAGCACTTCTACAAATGCTCTCTGTTTCTATCGCGGTGAAAGGATGGACCAAGTGGGTTCTAAACTAAGTTAACAAGAAATGCTATACCCAGTTAGGTGTCTTGATCTATTATGGCCTTATTTGTTAATGTCTGACTGTTGCCCCATCCTCCACCCAAATCTCAACCACCTGGTGCCAGAATACAGCATTTACCAGTTGGTATGTGGATATTCATGTACAGTTCTACAACAAACAAACCTCCAATGCACTCAGCTCGACCAAGTGGTTGCGAAGCAGTTTTGGAACTGAAATTTAATCTGAAAAAAAAGCAAGAAAAAGGGTTCCTGGGTTGGTCTACTAATTAATGCAACACACATTTATATAGCAACACCACTAATGCTACTTGTTTTTCAGATATGTGGACAACAAACACACACATTGGCCAAATTAACAATTTGCTTTTAGCCTGGACTGGCAAGGCATAGAGGGTTTTTTTTGTTAATCATCATCCATTAATGCTTAGCCAGCTGAAAAGAACTCTGAACAGGACACCCCTTGCTTTGCAGCACTAATGCTATAAATTGAGTGTAATTAAAGGCAATCAATGGTGAAAGAACTATATGCTGGGATGCTGCAGTTTATTCACAGTGTGCCCCAATATATGCATTCTCAGGGGAAAAAACTTAAAATCCTGATTTTTTTTTTTTGTTTGTTTGTTTTTTATTTTTCTGTACTTGTGCCATCCAAGGACATAGGAAAGTGCTAGCAAAAAAAAAATCAAATAGCATTAAAAATAATGCAAATAACCAAATAAACCAGCAAAACCCTCAAACTGGACTACATAGTCATTATTTTTTCTAGTTAACATACATTCTTCTTCCACATTTAACATTTTGGGTTTAAACATTTTCTCATAATTTTGTTTTCATGCAGCTGTTTTTGCTATTTAAAACAAAGGTACATACTATCTGTTTAACCAGAAATGATGGTTTGTTCTTTTTTGAGGAGCACTGCTTGGAAAAGCAAGGTGCATGCTTAGTCACTGCAGTTTAATCTTCCTGAGTGCCTTTGGGAACCAGGAAACTTCAGGAGGCTTCAGCAGAGCTGCTGGGCTGAGCTCTGCCAGGAGGCTGCGCAGCCAGCTGAGCCGGGAAGGGGAGAAGGGACTGGCCAGGGGCTGATCACCTGCCTGCGAGAGAGGGAAACGTCGCCCTCGGGGCCGCACAGCCTCCTGCTGTTTCCTGGAATCGCCAGGAATTTTACCAGATCCAAACGAGCAAAACTGCGCTTATCCCGAATTCAAGAAGGGATGGGAATGAATCCTCAGATTCCTGATGCCTCCATCCTCCCCTAAAAGTATCTTTAAAATGTTGGTCTTATAAAACAGGACACACTGGTTTTTTGAGCTGCAGCTCTTTTTTGTGTTACAGGATTGCTCCTTATACCCTGCAGAAACATTTTGCTTGCCACTAAAATATAATTTAGGGAATCTGAATGTAGAAATGACCAGATTTCAATCATTACTTTAATAAAAGTTTTGTTTGTTGTGTGGGACTTTTTTCCTACAGCATAATTAGGTTGTCAGTTTTTACTTGCGAGCTAGTTATTATAGAACTTAATTTACATAAAAGGCAATTTAAAATTGAGAAATACCATCAAATTATTATGTTTCTTAAAGAATACCATGGAAAATTTGGTTTGGTCTGTGATATTTAATACTTTGATCAGAGACTTGGGAGATAACATAAGATCACTGACAAAAGCTTCATCTCAAAAAGAAAATGGAGACAAGTAATGTTGAAGAGGAGTAATCTATAGCATAGAGTGGTGCAGATCAGTCAGCTAAATAAAAACAACTGTGGAATGTTTGCTTTAAAGCAGCCAGTGTAAAGTCATATCTGTAGAACCATTTAATTTACCTTAAGTGGTAAAGAAGGACCCCTCTGAACTCAGGAAGAAAGGGCTGCAACATGAATTTCCAGGTAACTTTGAAATCAGCTGTATCAAATGCCACAGCTGCAGACAAATGCTGTTTAAACCTTCAGTTTACAGCAGATTATTTTGCTCCATAATCAGTGTGGGGGGTATTACCTGTGACTACATCTGGAAATCTGTGCTTGATTGTGATTTCCCCTGTTAAAGACATGCTGAACTGGGGAGGGCTCAAATTAAGTACTGGAAATGGGTGGACTTAATTTGTCCACTTGGAGTAATAGAATTTAGATTACTGGCTCTTTAATCTAGTGGAGAAATGTATAAGCCATCTCCTAGCTGAAGTTAATTCTGGACACATGCAGCTCATGGTTATGAGCCATATCGTTTTTAGCAGTGAGAAAAATTAGCCAGGACAAATGTGATAGGTCCTCTGCAACAGATTCTCTGCATAATTCCCTTTTATTGTCATCAAGTTTGAATTTTTACTCATGCTATAGTACAAACAAGAAAATTGCATACCCATTTCTGAAAGAATGTCAAAAGAAATTATCACAGCTCTTGCCTATATTTGGTTTGTTGATCTATAAATCCTCTTAATATACCTTGATTATTGATTTTTTACATTATCTAATTAAAAAAGAACTACAAGGCTATGCATAAACCCATTTAAAGTCAGCAAACACCTTGCTTTTGAATACAATTATACAATATAATTGGAAAGGAATATACATGATTTCAAAGAACATAGAGACTTTTTACAAAATGAACATAATGAACATAATTTTTACAAAATGTCTGTTCTTGGGACCTTTTTACTGGATATATCCCTTAGTAAACATTGAGAAATGCTGGCTTGAATGAGCATATTTGAGGAATTCTACCTTAAAAAGATATCAGAACAGTGTGCTTTACTGAGCTATCTCAAGTCCACTGACTTCTCATGAAATTCAGTTTCATATATACTAACTCTGTCAATGACTTTGGGGTTTCTGTTGGTTTTAAGCCCAGCCTTGTGTCTATTACTGTGGAAAGCTAAAACCCAGCACTTGAAAGTTTCTCAAAAAAAATTTGTGGAATTATTTTTTGCTTGAGGAATACAGTAATGAATGTGATAAAAATGAGGACACAGTTTCAGACAGAAAATATATAATGCTGGAGTACAAGGGTTATTAAATAGTGTTGAGGAAAAAAAAATCCATGGAAATGTGCAGTGAAACATTGCTCTACTAAACATAAATATAAAATCTAACAGCAATTAGCATATCAAACACATAAGAATCAGATACAATAAAACAATGCAGAATTTTTACTAGGGCAGATTTAGGAATTAAACCCAAATTTTTCCTATCTTAAACTTGCAACTTAATTAGCTCAACTAGTAAGGGAGCTTTTCCAAATCCTGGATCATTTTTTAATGGGAATTAAAGACATTTTTCAGAATATTTTTGACCTTTTTCTGAAACTGCTGTGTCAAAAATGCCAGAAGCTGAGTATATATTGGAGAGGCAGGGAGAGTTCACTGCAGCTCTACACACCAGCTCTATGTATGACAACACAGATGAGAAGAGCATATTTTTACTTGCTTCACTCATTGCATGAAGCTGGATGATGGGTACAAAGCTCTGCTTAGCTGTTTCCAAGACTACTGTTATCTTAATGAAAACAATTATCCATGAAAGAGACAAAAATTCTAAATGACCTTAAGAGGCACAAGAATGAACTGAATTACCAAAAAAAGAAAAAAAACAGAATTCAGAATAAATTATTAATTTGTAACACATCTCCAAAGAAATTGCAGAGGTTACAAACCTCGAGGGACCTCATCAGCAGACGGAGGAAAAAACGTTGTTTTGAGAGTAATTGATCTGCACTGGGCTCACAGGGTAAGAATTGGGTACTTCTGATGAGCTGGGAGCAGTGAGGTACAACAGAGAGCTTCAGCTGGTAATCTCCCAGAGCCCTTGTGTGAGAAGGAGCTCGCAGCATTTCTTCTCCCCCTGTCTGTGAAAGACCTTCATTCCCACCTTCCCCCGTGGGACCAAGGTTTGAGGAAGCAGCAAACAAGCAGAAGTCCTGCCCAAGGGTCACTCAGCCTCTGCCGCCACAGACACAGGTCAGGGCAAGGTTACTCCATCACACTGTTTGGGGAAAGAGAACCCTTCCTTCAGTCTGCCCCACAGGTGGGAAAAGGTGCTTGTAGGAGGTGTAGGAGCAGTGGATTTGGAGAGCCATTATTTGTACATGTGCTTTGGTTCCCCATTCCTGTGAATTTCTGAAGATCTTACTGACTCTGATAGCATTTGTTTGTGGAGGGGTTCTCGGCAGGACTGGGGAATAACTTGTCCTCTGTTCTCCAGGTAAGGTCCATCCCAGGTAAGGATGAGAGTGAAACACAAGGAAGGGTATAAATATTTCACTTCTATGATTCTGGAGGGGGACCGGGCCTCTCTTGGGTATTTGGAGGGGATGATTGGGGGGCTACATGTTATTATTGTTCCTAAGCAACTCACTTGCTGTGGGAACCCCTGCTATGCCAGTGCACAGAGTTTGCATTATACAGTGTCAATTTTGTCCTGGCAGCTTCTTGATTTTCTTTCTTTACCCTACTGAAAGAGAGGCTTTTTGGTGGTTTGGTTTTTTTCTTTTTTTTCTTTTTAATACACTCAGTGAAACACACAGTGAAAGGTGCATGATAATAGAGACTCCAAGATAGCCATGCACTCATAATAACCTGTGTTCACATTTAAAAGCCTTAGCCCCTGAGTGTTTCTATGAAAGCAGCATAGTGCAGGCCTATTTATTACCTGCCAATTCCATTTCTTGGAGAGGAGTTGCCTCTGAGCCAGAATATTTTCTGCACAAACATGTTCCTGCGGATGGATGTGGGGGTGGGTGGTTGGGTGGGTAGGCAGAGTAAAAGGATGGGTGTGATGGAAGGACAGTGCCTAGATATTGCTGTGGAAAATATCTTGGCTATTTATTCCTCAAGGCAGATGGTGCCTGTTGATTACCTTCACCAACAGAAGCTGTACCTGTTAGTGAGGGTGTGAAGAAACATCTCTGCAGTGAAGGGCTGAGGAAAGGCAAACTAAGGTATTTGAGCATGGTCCTGATGCAGAAAGATTAATATGTGAAGGTTAAAGGGCTGGGGCAGGGTGAAAAACACAGAGCTGTTCCCCTGAACTATGGGCACTGGTCTGCTGCATGCCCATAGGAAGAGAAGTTATGCCTATCCCATAGGAGGGGATTTTCAGAGCCCAGAGGCATAGTGCCATAATGTCAGAGAATATTGTCCTGCTGCAGCCGCTCTGGCCATGTGTGAGTTCAAACCAAGGTGACTTGCCTAGCCCAGCTTTTTCTGCCCTTTTGATCCAGCATCTGCTTAAACTGGTCCTGAGCAAACAGCTTAGGACAGAGCTCTCATCTGTGTGCTTGTGCTCCTTCCTCTGCAACCATCCAAAGGCCTTCGGTCCTCTGTCCCCGAGCAGCTCAGCACAGATCCCTGGCACCCCTTCCACTGCACAAGGTGGAGTTAATTTTTTCTTGATGTGCTTGCTTAGAGTACTCTCTATAATAAATAACTATAATCAAAATGACCTCATCCTAGGAGCTTCATACTGTTTTACAGTCTTATGTTTGATTACTTTCATTTCCATTGCATTGGTTTCCCAGTGGCTTTAAGAGACTTATCTTGGATTTGCACTGACTCAGGGAAAACAGAATCAAACCATCTTTGTAAGATGTGGGGGAAATTTTGAACAAGTAAGGCAGGAAAAGAAGAATTTCAATAGTACAGCAAAAGAGCACATGCTGGCTTTTCATGTGTTGGCTCCTGGAACTTTACCGCAATACTAAAGAAATTGCCTCAGCAGCTTCTGAAAAATGCCATTTAATGTTTTCTGGCCCCTGGAAGTGCTAAACATTGTCACATTTGTTGAAAATGCCAGTAAAAGGCTCCTGGGAATTTCATCCCCATGCCTGCAGCTTTGACAAGTTTTATAACAATCTGGTGTAGTACAGTATTTCTAGTAAGAACTACCATGTTTGTGAGGCACTGAAAAACAGCAAAAAACCCCCACTTTAATCTTTATTCCTGTCAGGTTAAAAATATATTGATATACCAAATCCTTAAAAAGAGACAAAAGAGATGAAAATGGAAGAAGACTATCTGTGCTCTTACATTCAATAAGATTCCTTTCACCTTTTTTTTTTTTTTTTTTTTTCTGGAGACTGCAGAAAAAATGTATCTTCACAAAATATAAAGTTCTGGTTATAACCCAAGTCCTGGATATTTAATTAAATTAGGAGCAACTCTGTTGTAGAACCAGTCTGGAGAAAGAACAGATACAGTTTGGATATTTTGAAGAACTTGTCCCTGAGTTGTGAAAGGCAGATATTCAAGTACCTGTGCCACTTGCTTGAGGCAACAGTATTCCTCCATTAATATTTTAGACTTGCATTATGGTTGTAAAGTTTCTGAGTGTAAAAGCTAGTTAGTGTTTGTTTACCTCCCAACACAAACTTCACTGAAATCAATATATATTGCTGCTCAGTAGAATAGCATATTTTTGCCTTCACACTTTTGCATTGCACTCTAGGAAAAAAAAACCCAAACAAATAAGCAAACCAGCCAGCTTGATTCCAAAGCCAAATTTTGCAGTCCAGAATTCTGGTTCTACCTGCTGCCTCATGTTTTGGAAGAGGAAAAAGGCAAAATGAGCTTGTGGGAAAGAGGAAGCATTGACACATATCCATACATAACTATTTTTAGAATTGTGTGTCAACTGGAACTGTCTGAGTTTCTGTGAATGTTTTTGTTTTCCTGTCATCCTCCAGTGCACTTCCAATTCCATTAAGAGTATCAAGAATAGAATCATAGTATCATTTAGGTTGGAAACTACCCTAAAGATCGAGTAAAACTGTTAACTCAGGACTGCAAAGTCCCCACTAAACCACATCCCTCAGTGTCACACCTATATTTAAAAGATATTTAGAGGTCTTTTAAGTACCTCCAGGGATGATATGTCAACCCTTTCCAGAGCAGCCCATTTCAATGCTTGACAACCCTTTTGGTGAAGAAATTATTCTTACTCTCCAATCTAAACCTCATCTAATACTACTTGAGGCCATTTCCTCTCATCCTGTCACTTGTTACTTGGGAGAAGTGATTGACCCCCACCTGTCTACGATTTCTTTTCAGAGAGTGATAAGGTTGCAGAGAGTGATAAGGTTCTCCATGTGTCCTATTTTCCCAGCTAAACAACCCCAACTCCCTCAGCCACTCCTAAGATTTGTGCTCCAGGCCCTCTATCAGCTCTGTTGCCCTCCACCTTTAAAAATAAAACATTGTCTTTTGGAATAATTTTGAGATCAATTTTTGTAGACTGTAGGAATATGTCTAATTTGCATAAACAGAAATATGTCTTAAAAGATTTTTGCAAGTGTAGACTTTTGATACAACTTCAAGATTATCTGTTGAACTTTGAGATTCCTCTTTATAGTACTTAGGCAATTTTGAAGGAATTTCAGTCTGCAGAACTGTGGCATAGTTGAGCTTCATATTTCTGCTCCAAATTTTTTCCCCTAAAAAGTAGAGGCCTAGTGAAGGAGTGTGTGGGCTTTACACATGTGGAGTTTCTTTGTTCCATTTTAGGAAGATCTTTAGGATAAAGTTATTCCACAGGTGGTTAATGTGCCTAGTGGAATTCTGCCACAGGAACAGTCTTTCAGAATTGTATTAGACTGATGAGTCAGGCTTCACATCTTTTCTTTAGAGACTAACAGGATGTCACTTGTCACAATACTACTATCTGCTCACTTATTTGTCTTATTGTTCCAGAAAGAATAAAATCTATATTTGTGTAGTAGCCCTGCTTGCTCAAAGACTGTCTAGTTCGAATCCTAATAAAATAGGCCTCTGAAAAGAAAGAGGGAACAGAAAGAACAAAAGAATAATAAGAAAAAAAGTCATTGCTGAGACTTGAAGGACTCTGACTTCACTAAAGCTTTATTAGCTAAATGTAATGTGAAAACAATAAGACAATTGCAGTCATTGTGAAGTGAGAAGATATTTCTCTGTGCTTGTCAGGATCTATCAGTACCAGATCTATTTACAGGACATATTGAAAAATCTCATGGGTATTAACCAGTCTTATTCGCTTTTGAAATGGTCACTTTTTAGCAAGTGCCCTAGAAGTGAAAAGCTTTTTTCGTAACATCAGTTCCATGAGTCATTCCATTTCCCCCCATATTGGTTAATATAATTTAATTTCCCCCTCTTCACCTGTCATAAGAGAATCAGGGAAAAGGGTTGCTTTTCTCTGCAGTTGCAAATTAATTGATATAATTTGTTTGAGGTTTCCTTCTTTCATTGTGCTTTCTTAAAATTAGAACCAAATTAGATGTGCTCCTAGCCATTGCAGAATACATTGATTAGAGTTGAATTATGTGCAGTTGTGATCTACACTGAAATTTGCATGACACATCTTTCCTGGAGTGAAACTAAAACAGGAATTTGAATCTTACCCTATTCTTTTCTAACAAATAGAGTCCATTCACCATTAAATCAAATAAGTTGTGGTCAATATTTAGAACAGATGAATGTGTAGATTTAATGAATGATGCAGCTGTCAGAATAAAAGTCTCAAGTATTTACCTAATCTCTGTTAACTAAATAGTCTATGTTTATTAAGGGATAATTATTGGCAAGAACATCTTTATTTTTCCTTTTCTTAATCCTAGTGCAGCAGTCTCTACAGCCCCCAGTTTCCACCAAGACAGCATCCTTGGTAAATACTGTAAGGTCTTGATTGGGAAAATATATGAGTTTAATATGACAGCTGTGAGCATTTGAAATTATGTAAGCATATGTCTGTTTATAGCTGAAAAGGTAGCAGGAGTATATGTGTTTCCAGGGCTAAGGGGGCACTGTGTCCTAGGTTAAAATGTAAGATGTGCCCAAAGTATGTATTCTATCACCATCTTCATGAGCTGTTGAAACCAGGTGGGGCAGTGTTTCCCTTATCTTCTGCTAATGGCTCATCAATGCCTTGCCACATGACTCATAGATAACGCCCC
>VZUI01002757.1:0-17228 GCA_013401135.1 Cettia cetti
CCCTTTCCCCTGCCCCTCTCAGCCCTTTCCCCTGCCCCTCTCAGCCCTTTCCCCTGCCCCTCTCAGCCCTTTCCCCACCTTTCCCTGAAACGGGAAGTTCCCCAATAATTGTGAGCAGCCAGTCGAGTAAGGTCACCACACCAATGTGGCTACACACACTTTCCTTTATTCTCAGCAAAATGGCAGCTTTTATACAGTTTAATATTGTTTACAGTGCAAAGCAGCCCCTCATTGGCGTGCAGCATACAAGAACATAATTAAACATCATTTACTTTCACACTTAAGGTGGTTGTAGAGCTCAAACTAATTACTAATTACCTTATAAATTAGCTACTATCTTTCCCTGCATACCTTAATGTAATTTCTAACTGCGCCACAGGTCCGGGCCTTCACTCAGGCTGTCCCTGGGCCTAGGCTGGCTGGGCCCAGGCTGGGCTGCCCAGTTATCAGAGTGGCTGAGAGAGATCTCTGGATAGCAGAGCAGTTCTTGAAACGTGGTTTATTGCAAAGGTCGTGGGTGTGAGAGCTTTCCCTGAGCTGCCAGCCCCAGCTCAAAGCCTGCCCAAAAGAGAGACTGAATTTCCTGTTACATTACATTTTATCTCCGTGTTCAATATTCTGGTTAACACCAACCAGTACAAGATACAAAACCTACAAAATCTGCATACAACCTATGAGAACTACTACATTACCATACTGTTCTACATTCTAAAAACCTAAAAAGTCACCTTTTCCCTGCCACCTGGCAGGGCCCATCCCCTGGCATCCCTTTGTCTCTGAGGAGTATTGCCCAATCCTCAGGCATCCGGCCTTCAGCTCATTTAATCACTGTCTTCCTGCTTGGCATCCTACAATTCAAAACTTGCTTTCAATTCTATTTCACTTACAGGTTTTACACTTTTAGAATCTTTTGCTAGGAAATCGTATCTGTGAGGCCTTGCTGCCTCATCCTCCCCTACACCCAAACAAATTCAGGAGCAGATCACGCCCCTGCTCCCTAAGAAATCCTGCTCGGATTTCTTTCCCCCCCGGCAGGAGTTTGTGATGATCGTGGTGTTCGGCATGGAGTACATCATCCGCGTCTGGGCCGCCGGCTGCTGCTGCCGCTACCGCGGCTGGCGCGGCCGCTTCCGCTTCGCCAGGAAACCCTTCTGCGTGATAGGTACCGGGGTGGGCTCGGGGGGATCGGGGATCACCCAGACACCCCCTCCCTGAGCTCCGCCGTCCCCTCAGATTTCATCGTCTTCGTCGCCTCGGTGGCCGTCATCGCCGCGGGCACGCAGGGCAACATCTTCGCCACGTCTGCGCTGCGCAGCATGCGCTTCCTGCAGATCCTGCGCATGGTGCGCATGGACCGCCGCGGCGGCACCTGGAAGCTGCTGGGCTCCGTGGTCTACGCCCACAGCAAGGTGAGGAAACCCCCCGGGGTGAACCCCCCGAGGAGCCCCCGAGCAGCTCTGAGCCGCCGTGCCCCGCAGGAGCTCATCACGGCCTGGTACATCGGCTTCCTGGTGCTCATCTTCGCCTCCTTCCTCGTCTACCTGGCCGAGAAGGACGCCAACGTGCAGTTCGCCACCTACGCCGATTCCCTCTGGTGGGGCACGGTAAGCCGGACCCCCGCGGCCCCCCGGCCCCCCGGGAGGGGAGCAGCAGGGTGGGACGTGGCCGTGGTGGGGGAGCGCCCTGCAGGCCCCCCGCTGCCGTGTCCCCGCGCAGGTGACGCTGACCACCATCGGCTACGGGGACAAGGCGCCGCAGACGTGGCTGGGCCGGATGCTGGCGGCCGGATTCGCCCTGCTCGGCATCTCCTTCTTCGCCCTGCCCGCCGTGAGTGGGGCCGGGAGGGCTGGGCTCTGTGGAAATAGGGGAGAAAAGGGGGAAAAGCGTCTCTGTGTGGGGCCAGGTGTGTGCCGGCAGCCGCGGCACTGTCCCCTCCCGTCCCCAGGGGATCCTGGGCTCCGGCTTTGCCCTCAAAGTGCAGGAGCAGCACCGGCAGAAGCACTTCGAGAAGAGGAGGACTCCGGCGGCCAACCTGATCCAGGTGAGGCGGGGCTGGCCCCTCCCTGCCCGGGGACTCTGCTGTCCCCTCCTCTGCTCTGCCCCAAACCCCGGCCCCACATCCAGCACCGGATCCTTCGGGCTGGGCGCTGCTGCCTGTGGGGGCCAGGATGGATGGAGGGGTCCGGGGGGGTTCTCCCATCCCGACGGATCCCGATTCCCGGGAATCTCGCTCCCGTGCAGGCTTCCTGGCGCCTGTACTCCACCGATGTCAGCCGGGGGTACCTGACGGCCACGTGGTGTTACTACGACAGCCTCCTGCCCACCTTCAGGTAGGCGGGAGGGGGGGATCTGGGGGGTCCCGGGGGTCTCCATGGGGATGAACAGCCTGGGAAATCAGGAGAGACCTCCGGAACCCCCGGGGGCTCGGTGGGGTCGAGCAGCACCGACACCTTCCCAGGATGGCAGCCCGCTGAAGGACCCTCCTTCATCCTCATCATCCTCACAGCGCCCATCCCATCCCCTCTCACCCCATCCACGCCTTCCTCCAGCACCCCAGGGTGATGCCTCAGGAAGCCCCCGGCTGCGGGGGTGCAGCTGCAGCTGGCCAGGAGCTGGTTCCAGGTGTGGGCACAGCTGCACAGGGGGGGGGCCTGTGGGAGCCCCAGGCCCCGTTCCTGCAGCGTGTCCCTCCCGTGATCCCTGGGATTTTGCCACTGTGGGTGGATCAAAGGCTCCCCAAAGGTTTTCCAGACCTCTCTTCCAGGTCCCGAGGGTTTGCCACGTCCCTGCCCCCTGCCTGAGTGTGCTGCTCTGCTCTGGCCGTGTGACAAACCCAGCCCTCTGTCCCAGCCTTCATTTTTCCAAAGGCCCCGAGCCCCAACTTCCCAAGTTTCACCCCGGATCCTGGGAGTCCCTGGGGGCTCTGCTGCCCCTCCTGCTGGGCCAGGAGCCGTTTTCCCTGCAGTGGAAGTCACACAGAGCTGGATTCCAGCCCTGCTGGATCTGAGTTTTCCCTTTCTGGCTGCTCCAGCAGCTCCCAGGATCTGATGGTGACAGTCCCCATGTCCCCACCCTGCCCCGGGGCTGTCCTTGCCTGATCCATCCCTCTCAGCATGTCCAACCCTTCCTTCTGTGGAATCCTGTCCCAGGACCCTTCCCCAGCCCCATCACCCCCAATTAAGAAACCGTCTTTTGAACAAAAATGCTGATTTTTGTTGTTGTTGTTTTATTTTGTGTTGTTTTGCTCTGGTTTTGCTTTGGTTTGTGCTCAGGAGGACCCAGCGCTGCTCAGCCTGGCTTTGCTGGTTTTGTTTGCTTCAGAACTTTTAATTTCTCCCCGTTTTTATTTCACCCCGACCTCAGAGAGCTGGTCCTTATGTTTGAGCATTTGCACCGCGTTCGCAACGGAGGATTTAGGAATTCAGAGGTGAAAAAATGGCCTGACAGAGCCCCACCACCCTATCACTCCTTCACCCCTGCCCAGAAAAGCTTCAGCCTGGCCGTGTGCCCAGGGGAAAGGTAGGAGGGGGCAGCCCCCGAGTTCTCCCTCCTCTCTGCTCTGTCCCCTCTGCTCCACTGAGATGTCCCTGTCACTGCCAGAGCAGCCCCCGAGTGCCACCAGCCCAACCTGGCCCTGCTCCCGCTGGTGCTGGGCATCCCTGCTCTGCCCCAGCTCCAGGAGGGGCAGCTTTGACCCTGGGGGACACCCCCGGGCTGCCCCTCCCTGCTGAGGTCACCTCGCTGCCCCCTTGGTGTGGCTGTGACCCCTGGGTGTGGCACAGGGTGACCCAGCGTGGCAGGAGGGCCCCTGGTAAGGGCAGCGAGTCCGTCCTGGTGGGATGGAGCTGTGTGTCCATCCTGGTGGGATGGAGCTGTGTGTCCATCCTGGTGGGATGGAGCTGTGTGTCTGTCCTGCTGGAATGGAGCTGTGTGTCCATCCTGCTGGGATGGAGCTGTGTGTCTGTCCTGCTGGGATGGAGCTGTGTGTCTGTCCTGCTGGGATGGAGCTGTGTGTCCATCCTGCTGGGATGGAGCTGTGTGTCCATCCTGCTGGGATGGAGCTGTGTGTCCTGCTGGGATGGAGCTGTGTGTCCATCCTGGTGGGATGGAGCTGTGTGTCCATCCTACTGGGATGGAGCTGTGTCTGTCCATCCTGGTGGAACCCAGAGCCCAGGAAGGAGCAAATCCCAGAGCCTGGGCTGGGAATGGCTCCCACCAGGAGAGGAGAGAGGGGTGAGGCTGCCCTGCTGCTGCTGGCAGCTGCCCGGCTCCATGTCCCTTGTCCCCTCTGCCTGAAGAGGAGGTGCCACCAGTGCCAGCCACCCTGCCAGGACGTGGGGCCAGGGTTAGGTGGGGAGAGGCCTCGTGCCTCAGTTTCCCCCGTGGTGCCACATCAGCAGGGCTGAGGCTGCAGGTGTGGGGCCGAGCTCCCCCAGGTGAGCTGGGG
Source organism: Cettia cetti (assembly GCA_013401135.1). NCBI lineage: Eukaryota > Metazoa > Chordata > Aves > Passeriformes > Sylviidae > Cettia > Cettia cetti. The sequence continues at coordinate 4,448 of VZUI01002757.1, forward strand.
GCTTGGGGGGGCTCCTCCCTGGGCTGGGTGACCAACCAGGAACCCTCGGGGGGGCTGAGCCCGCCCATCTCCCCCGCCAGCATCACCTCTCATAACATCTCATCTTCTCTCTCTCCTCCCCTCTCCCGCTCACCCTCCTCCTCCTCTCCATCCCCCCGCCCTCCCCACCCCCCCAAGCTGGAATGAGGAGGACGCGCAGCCCCACAGGTGTTTACGCCTCAGGTAACGCTCGCCCCCGGCCGCGGGGAGCCCCCAGCGCAGCCCGGCGGGGTCCCACCAGGGTCCCTCTGCTCGGGGACCGTCCCCAAAACCCTCCTGGCAGAGCCGCGAGCCCGCACAGGTGTTTATGCAGGACCTACACAAACGGGGCGGGGATGTCGGGACGGGGGCGGCCCGGGACGCTCGGCTCCCCGCCCGCCGCGGCTGATTCTCTTCTCTCCTGTGTCTCTGCCCTGCCCCTCCAGCCCCATCTTTAGTGGTAAGAGGCGGCTCTTGCAGACCTGGGGCTCGTGGAGACGGAGGTACCGTGCCCGGCCCGGGCAGCTCGGCATGCGCGGATGCAGCACGGACGCGCTGGGGGCTGAGGAACAGCGGCTGGAGGCTGAATCGGGGGTCCCTCTGCAGGGCAGGGGGGCTCTGCATGGCCTGGGCTGAGCTGGCTGTCCCCACTGTCCCCACTGTCCCCACTGTCCCCACTGTCCCCACTGTCCCCACTGTCCCCACTGTCCCCACTGCCTCAGTTTCCCCGTTGCGGCGTGGATGAGCGCGGGCTGCTGGCAACAGTCTCCGGCACCTGGATAAATCCCATAAATGCCATAAATGCCATAAATGCCATAAATGCCATCCCGCCCGTGTGCTGCAGCCTGCCTGCCAGGACACGGCCCTTTCCACCCCCTGGATGTGTGGGGTGTGTGACAGCCCCCCCTGCCAGCACGGGGAAGGGCTGGGAGCCCCATGACCTGTCTGGATCCCCCTGCCTGGATCCCCCTGCCTGGATCACCCCCTGGATCCTTTCCTGCCTGGATCCTTTCCTGCCTGGATCCTTTCCTGCCTGGATCCCTCTGCCTGGATCACCCCCTGGATCCTTTCCTGGATCTCCCTGCCTGGATCCCCCTGCCTGGATCTCCCTGCCTGGATCCCCCTGCCTAGATCTTTTCCTGGATCCTTTCCTGGATCCTTTCCTGGATCCCTGCCTTGCCCTTGCTGAGGAAATTCAGGAATGCCTGGGATTCACGGAGCCTGCCCTGCAGCAGGTGTGGCATTGTCCTGCTTTGGGAAGCCAGGGAAAGCTGGAGCTTCCCTTGGAATGGAGACTGTAAACCCCCTCCTTCTGAAGGATTATAATTTTGAAATTGAGGGGCTCTCAGGCAAAGATATGGGAATGGGAATAACAGTTCTTTACTAGGAAAATGAAAATAAAAGTGCAGTAGTACAAAAAAGCCCCGACAGAGTGAGAGCACAGCCTGGCACCTGTGGGTGCTGCAGCAGCCCAGCCCAGCCCTCCTGCAGTGCCAGGGGTGGCTCTGGGGGAGCAGAGATGATCCTGGAGAAGGCTCCAGTGGGGCTGGGATGGGTCTGGATTCCTCTGGGAATGCAGTGCACACAGGCTGTGCTGCTGCTCCAATCCCAGCTTGGATCCAGGCAGGAATGCTGGGCTCCTCCCCTGGCTGCAGCCTCTCCCCATGGGATGCTGGAATTGTCTCAGCCCTGCAGTGAGCCTGGCTGGCCCCTGGACAGCAGAGATCCCCTGCAGGGAGGATGGGGATAAAGATAAAGAGAAAAAAAAAAAAAGATAAAGGAGATGAAGAGCCCTGCCCCAGCCGGTTTAACAGCTGCCCATCCACAGAGGACACCGGCCCCAGCATCAGCAGCACCAGCAGGGATGGGTCACAGCACAAACCCCTCCTGGGCTGGTTTCACGAGATGACAGCAGAACACGCTCCTGGTTACATTTCCCAGCACCACCCAAGGCAGGGATTCACTCCGTGTCCTCCCCGGCTTTGGGGGCTGTCCCTCAGCGTCCCCTCGAGCGGCGTTTGGGGTCTCTCATCACGCAAAACGGGAGGGGTTTGTGTAGGTCCTGCAGAAACAAAGCCTGGTGTTCCCCCCAAGCCGAAATCGCAGCTGGGTCTGGGAGCAGAACTCAGGGCAGGAGCAGAGCCGGGATTGGGAGGTGCAGCCTGGAGGAGGAGGAGGAGGAGGAGGAAGCAGCTTGGCCGGGTTTGGACACCCCGTGCCAGCAGGGATGGAGCAGGAGCAGGGCTCTGCTCAGCTCCGAGGTGGCTCTGCCGCGTGTCCCCTGCTGCCACGCCTGTCTGTCCCCTCCCTCCCTGTCTGTCCCCTCCCTCCCTGTCTGTCACCTCCTCTCTCTGCTCTCGGGACCAAAAAAAAGCGGTTTAAAGGAGCAAGCCCAGAGCACCCCCCCCCCGCAGGAACCGCCTGCTCCGGGCCCGCCTCGGGCCCATCCCCTGCCGGGGGCTCTCTGTGAGCTCAGCACCGCCACCCCCCTTCCCCAGGGACCGCCCCGGCCCCGTCCCCGTCCCCACGGCCCTGACACCGCGCTGCCGCTGTCCCCACGCAGCAACAAGATGGGCATCAAGGAGCGGATCCGGCTGGGCAGCTCGCAGCGCCAGGGCAGCCGCGGGCGGCAGCAGCAGCTGGGGCCGCCCCTGCACCGCTCCCCCAGCCCCGAGGACGTGGCCGAGGCCTCCAGCCCCACCAAGGTGCAGAAAAGCTGGAGCTTCAACGACCGCACCCGCTTCCGAGCGTCGCTGAGGCTGAAGCCGCGGACCCCGGCTGAGGGTGAGCCCCTGGGTGGGGGATCCGGGGGGCTGCGGGGTTGGGGACGGTCCTCGGGGTGTGCCACCCACCCGCTCCTGGCACCCACAGCCGAGTGCCCGCCCGAGGACAGCGGCGAGGAGAGGAGCTCCCCCTGCGAGCTGACCTTCGAGGACATCATGCCGGCAGTGAAGACCCTCATCCGGGCCGTCAGGTGAGACTGTCCCCTCCCGTGCCCCCCAGCGCGCTCAGAGACCCCCCCGGGGCCCCCTTCCTGCCCCCAGCCCCGCTGTCCCCGCAGGATCCTGAAGTTCCTGGTGGCCAAGAGGAAGTTCAAGGAGACCTTGCGTCCCTACGACGTCAAGGATGTCATCGAGCAGTACTCGGCCGGACACCTGGACATGCTGGGCAGGATCAAGAGCCTGCAGACGCGGTGAGGGCACCCTGGGGCTCCTCCCGCATCCCCAGAGCTCCGTTCCCGGCGGGCTCCCCTTGGGGGTGACGGGTGGGCTCTGCCCCTTCCCCCCCTGGCAGCGTGGAGCAGATCGTGGGCAGGGACCGGGCGCTCCCTGCGGACAAGAAGCTCCGGGAGAAGGGGGAGAAGCCGGCGCTGGAGGCGGAGCTGGCGGACGAGCTCAGCATGATGGGGCGCGTGGTCAAAGTGGAGCGGCAGGTCAGCTGGGGACACCCCGGGAATGTCCCCGTCCCTTTGCAGGGGGATCCGAGCCCCCCCGCGACCCCTCCCAGGGGGGCCGGGCCCGGCTCAGCCCCGCGCTGCTCCCCCCGCAGGTGCAATCCATCGAGCACAAGCTGGACCTGCTGCTCGGGCTCTACTCGCAGTGCCTCCGCAAGGGCTCCACCAACTCCTTCAGCCTGGCCGCGCTGCGGGCGCCGCCCGGGGAGCCCGACATCACCTCCGACTACCACAGCCCCGCGGAGCACGACGACATCTCCGCGTCCGCCCACACCCTCAGCATCTCCAGGTCGGCCAGCGCCAACATGGACTGAGCAGAAGGCAGCGGGACCGAGCCCGCCCGCCCGGGATGGGGAGTGGCAGCGGCGTGGCATTGTCCCCTCGCTGTCCCCTCGCTGTCCCCTCGCTGTGTTACTTGAACCGAGTCTTCCTCTAGCGGGGACGCGGCTGCAGCGGGGTGCCCGTGGCACTGTGGCATGGCCAGCTCAGGGGGTGCTCCTGGGATGGTCCTGGGATGCTCCTGGGGTGTTCTTGGGGTGCTCCTGGGATACTCCCAGGATGTTCCTGGGGTGTTGCTGTGGTACTCCTGAGATGCTCCTAGGATGCTCCTTCCTGGGGTGTTCCTGGGATGCTCCTAGGATGTTCCTGGGATGTTCCTGGTGTGTTCCTGGGAAGTTCCTGGGGTGCTCCTGGCTTCTTGTGGGATGACACCCCCCAGCTCCGGGGTCCTGGGTGCTCCCCAGCTGTGGTGGGGATGCTCCGGGCTGGCCCCATCCCCTGGGGTTTGGTTTGAAGCCCAACCCCAGCCCTCAGGACAGGTGTCCTGCCTGGTCTCCCCAGAGCTGAGCCACCACCAGCTATGCAAGGTCCCATCTCCCTCTTGCTGCCAGTGCAGGGCTGTGGGGGCACGACCCAGGGTGGTTTCACCCGTGTCCCTCCCCAGTGTGGGGAGCAGGGGACTGTCCCCCCTCACCAGGGGCTCCCCCCCTCTCCAGAAGCACAGCAGAGCCTTCTGCCTGCCCGTGCATGCTCCCAGGGCAATATATATATAGAAGATATATATATATATATGTATTTATGCAATAATGTCTTAATATGCAACACCCCTGGGAAGAGCACCCCGAGGGGACATAGGCAATAAGCGACCCCCTGCCAGCTCCCAGGGCTGGGCCCTGGAGGCCCTGAGGGGGAAAATCCCCACCCGAGGGTGGCCCCGGAGCTGAGCAGGGGCTGTGGGGATGGCGCTGTCCCCAAGGAATGTCCCCTCCCCCTGTGTCCCAGCCCCTGCTCCTGCTTAGAGGATTCCCTCCCGGCTGGGCTTTGTCCCCGCCCGTGTCCCTGTCCCCTCTGCGGTCCGGGGAGCACGGGCCGGGCCTGGAGGGGACGTGCCTGGTGGGGACAGGGCGGTGTCCCTGCATGTCACCTGCAGCAGAGCCGCGACAGCTCCCCAGTCCCGCAACCCCGCCCTTGTGCCAAACGCCGGGCTGGGGCTGAGCCGAGGCTCGGGGGGGGCTCGGGGGTGACCCCACAGCGCCGGGATGTGTCCTGGGCTGCTCCCCCCGCTCCCCTCGCTGCCGGCGCCGCCCCTCTCCGTGCCTCGGGCGGGGCGATTGGCACCCCCTTTCCCCGTGCCTGTGCTCCGGGCGGCGGGGAGCCCCGAGCGCCCCCCGTTAGTGCATGTGGCCAGCGCGGGCCGTGCCAGAGCTGCTTGAGCCCCCCGCCCTGCTCCTGCACCCCCTCCCCTCGCCCCGGGGGGGACACGGGGGGCCAGCGCTGGGTGGGTGGCCGTGGGGCGAGGAGCATGTGACAGCTTTGCCCGCAGCCGCACGCAGGAATTAACCCTTAGGACCCCCCCTCCGGGGCTGGCTGGTCCCCGCAGCCCCCCCCCCCCGCCCCGAGCCAGCGGTAGTTACCTCACTTGATTAACTTATTTCTTTCATTAAAATTTGGAGTAGAGGCTGCCCGCCTGCTGCCGTCTGTGTCCCGGCGCTCCCGAGAGGTGGCACTCCAGCCCTGCCACCGAGCCGCGGCCGGGGAGGGGACAGCCACGGCCGCCTGGGGGACATCGAGCCGGCCGGGGGACACAAATATCCGGCCAGGGGACACAAATATCCGGACGCCTCCGTGAGCCCTTAAGCGGCAGAAACCCACCGAGCTGGGGTTGAGATGGCAGCGGGTTCGCCCTCCCCGGCTCCGCGCTGTGTGCGCGGGGCTGCGGGGTCGATGTCACCGCAGAGGGACCCGCGCGCTGCTTTTTTGGCACCTCACCGGGAAGGGCCGTGCCCCGCCTGCCCCGTTGGTGTGTCCCCCCCAAACCGCGGCGACCCCGAGGCCATCCCAGGGAGGTGAGAGCGGAGCCCCCCTCCCCAGGAGCCCCCCAGACCCCTCCGGGGACGGCAAAGCTTCACCCCGTGGCTGTGAGCTGGCACCCCCCGGGGACCCGGGGGCCGAGGTGGCCCCTTCCCGTGCCGCCGGCTCGGGAGGAAGCCGGGCCGGCCGCGGCTCGGTCCCTGCCTTTCCTGGCTGCCTCCTGCCAAGAAACTCGCTCCAGGACGCTCTCGGGGCCGAGCACGGCGGGCGCAGCCCCCCCACCCTGGCCCGGGCTGGGGGGCTCGGGGGGTCTCCGGCACCCCGGATCCGCCGAGTGCCCGATGTGCGGGGTGCGACCCCCGAGGGGTTGGCTTTGAGGGGCGCTGCAGCCCCCCAAAATCCACAGGGGCGCCGTACCCGCCTCTCCCGGGGGGGTTTGGGGGGGTTCATCCCTGCAGCCGCGGGATCGTCACCCTGCGCCCCGCGGGGGTGGCAGCCGGGCCGAGCCCGTGGGACATCCAGGGGCAGCCCAGCGGGGTGTGGGGTGTCCCCAGCAGCGGGGACAGGGTCCTGGCACCTTGTCCCTCCCCCGGGGACGGTGACACAGGCAGGGCGGGGGCTGTGTGCCAGCCAGGCTCTGCCTCCCGCCGTCACACGAGGTGCCCCGGCAGGACTTTGTCCCCTCCACCTTGGCCGCGCCACCTGCCACTCCCCGCCGAGGGGACACGCCAGCGCCAGAGCGACACGGAGCGAGCCGTGGGCTGGCAGGGAACGGGGAACGGGGTGAGGATGCTCGGGGTGCTCGGGCTGTGGCCGCTGCCGCCCCCGCGCAGCGCCGTTATCAGCTGGCACGGGGACAGGGCTGTTACGGGAACGGTCAGCGGCTCCCGCGGCTCCTCTGAGCTGTCAGGGAGCGGCACAAGGACACGGAGCAGCGGCCGGGGATGTCCTTTGCGCCAGTGGCTTTGCTTTGTTCTCCGGGGGTCTTGGGGGAATTCGTGACTCAGAGCGGATTCCTGCGAGTCCAGTCATGCTGGAGACAGCCGGACTCTGGGCTGGCCTCAGTTCCTTCCTGCGCCGCTGCAGCCTCGGCCCTGCGCTGCCCAAGGACGCAGGGACAGGAAAAGGCCCTTCCAAGAGCGCTGGGGACGGGGGCTCCCTGCGGGTGGGGCTCCCCAGGACCCTCCCTCAGAGCCCCCCGGGGTGCGGGCAGCCCCTGTGCCCGGCGGGGTTCGGTGCTTCCCCACTTCCACTCGCCTCCCCCGAGTGAAGCCCACCCTGGCCGCGGCACCGCCCCCCCGCCCCGGGCTGAGCCGGGAGCCCCTGGCCCGAGCCCCGCGGTGCTCCCGTGCTGGCTGCCGTGAGGAATCCTCCAGGAATCCTCTGGCAGCGCCGGGAGATGCTCCGGCTCCGCGGGAGCCCCGAGTGGGCGGCTGAGGTCCCGCAGCAGGTGCTGGTGCCGCGGGGGGGCCAAGACCCCCCCGGTCCTGGTCCCTGAGCGAGTGGCTGGGGCTGGATCCAAGTGACACCAGCTCCATGCCCTGCCCTGGGGTGTCCCTGTCCCGCCCCACACCCCTGCAAGGGGCAGGAATGCGCCCCCTCCCCTCCTCTCCACACACCCGAGGAACGGGGGAGCCCCCCAGCACGCCCCCCCCCTGCATTTGGCGGGACCCCGCATTTGGCGAGGGCAGCCCCGGGGGGGCGCCGGGAGGGGATGGCGACGCGGGGACACCCCGGGCCCGCGGGGACAGAGGTGTCGCCGCGGCCACAAGTTCGGGGCTCCTCTCTCCAGCCGCAGGCCCGACCCCCGCCCCGCTGCGCTCCGCCCCGGGCCGGTGGCGGCTGCCCCGGCGCCTCCCCGCGCCCCCCCGGCCGGGGCGCGGCTATAAGGAGCGGCGGGGCCGGCGGCGGGCGCGGGGCGGCGGAGCGGCGGGCGCGGCAGGTACGGCACCGGCTCGGGGGGACGGGGTGGGGCTGGGGGGGGGTGCCAGGCGGGATTAGAGAGGGGGACCCGCCCCATGAGCGATCCCAGCGCGGGAACCCCGCTCCTCTGCCGGGGTCTCTGCGTGGCCGGGAACGGGAGGGGGTCCCACCCCGGGAGGGGGTCCCACCCCGTGGGTTCCCGGGTCGGCCTCTCCGCCTTTACCGGGGCCCCGGGAGTCCCCAGGGTGCAGGCGGGGCGGGTACGGCCGCGGGAGGGACCCGGCTGGATGGAGGGGGTCTCTCCCCTTGTGTCCCCCCCGGATTGTCCTCACCGGCCTTTTTGGGGTCCCCGTCACCCCCCTCGGCCCCGCGGGCTCAGACCTGGCAGCTCACGGCACTGCCCCGACGGGGACTGAGGGTGGCGATGGCACCGGCATCCGGGCACCCCCCGAGGGTCGCGGGGAGCCCCTTCCCGAGGTGGGGGGGGGTGTTTTTGGAGCCGGTGGAGCAGGGGTGGGCGGGCACGGGGCCCCTGGGACGCCGAGCGGTGTTTGGGAGGTCGAGCGGCGCGGTCACAAGGGCAGTTACAAAACCGGAATGTTTTGAGGAGCCCGGGGAGGGCAGGGTGAGAGCAGCACCCGCGGCGACCTCACCGCCCTCCCTCCGCAGGTGTGGGGACATGACCGGGGACATGCGGGCCCTGCTGTGCCTCTGGCTGGTGGCCCAGGTGGCCCAGGTGGCCCTGTCCTCCCGGGTCCGCACCCGCCGGGAGCTGGGCCCCGGTTTGTACCAGCACGGGGTCTACGACGCCGGGGGCTCCTACTGCCAGCGGGGGGACGTGTGCTGCCACGGCCGCGACGACGGCTGCACCGTGCCCTACCACGACACGCTCTGCTACTGCGACCTCTTCTGCAACCGCACCGTCTCCGACTGCTGCCCCGACTTCTGGGAATACTGCCTGGGCATCCCGGCGCCCTTCCCCAAAGCCGCAGGTGAGCGCGCCCAGCACGGCGGTGGGCTCTGCGGGGCAGCCCCGGGGCGCTGCGCGCTCTGCGCGGTGCTGCTGCCGCTCCTTGGGGCGTGGATGCGGCACCCCACCTTCCTGCCCTCCCTGCGGAGGAGCTGCGGGCCCCTCACAGCTGTGGGAGCTCCTATGGGGGGTCCGGGAGGGGGTTGGACTCCCAGAAAAGGGGGTGCGGGGGCAGCCCGTGAGCCCGCAGGCTCCAGCAGCGCCGCTGGGCAGAGCGGGGACGCGCGGGGACGCGCGGGGACGTGCGGGGACGCCATCCCAGCGGCCCCGGTCACGTCCGGGGCAGGCAGATGCCGGCCCTGGCTTAACCCTGGCGGCAGCTGGGGCGGCCGGGGGCGAGGAGGGGGCGCGGGCAGCCCCCAGCTCGCAGCACAAGGCTGTCTCACAAGTCCCCCGGAGCAGAGCCAGCTCCCGGGCACAACCGGCCCCTTTATCCCCGTCCCGCCAGGCTGAGCGCGTTTAACCCTCCCGGCGCCGGGCCAGCCCCGCTCCCTGCCCGCCCCCCACCCCCGACCCCCGGAATCACCCTGGGGGTGCCCGGATTGAAGAACCGCGTTGATTTTCCCTTCGGTTTGTACCCCCGGGAATGTGGGGGTGCTGGTGGCACCCCCGGCACTGCCAAGCCCTCACCGGGGGCTCTCCGGTTCCCGTGCAGGCTGCGCCCGTGCCGGACGCAATTATCCCACCGGAGCCACGTACCGGGAGAACTGCAACCTGTGGTGAGTGAGCGCCCTGCGGGCACCTGCGGCATGTCACCAGCGCGTCACCAGCGGAAAGTGTCGCGGTCCCGCGGGCTGCTCTGAACCTCGGGGCTCGGCGGAGAGCGGGGCCCGAGCTGGGTGGCGGCAGCTGCTGCCAAAACGCCTTTGCTCCAGCAAATTCGGAGCCAAGGGGCCTCGAGCCGCTCCCAAGTTCCAGCGCATGCCTGCGTGGGAGCCGCCGGCCCCGGCGGGACCCGGCGCTGCCCCGGGGGGGTTTTGGCCTTGCCCGAGCCTGACGGGGCGCTGGGGCAGCCGCGGCCGTTCCGTGCCAGCGGCCGAGCGCGGCCGTGCCGGGCCCGTGGGCAGCCCGCGGCGCTGGCTGTGGAGGTTATCTGGGAATGCCGGCATGGCTGGCATCCGGACTGGGGGAAAGGCGAGCCTGCAGGCGCGGAGCTGCCGGAGACGAGGGTTGAACCCGGCGGGGCGATGCGGCAGATAAGCGGGAATCAAAGGCAGCGTCTGGGGCGTGTGCGAGGGCAGGGGCACGTGTGTGAACATGTGTGTGAACATGTGTGTGTGCGTGTGTGCGCCGGGGCTGCAGGTGAAGAGCCAGCCCGAGCCTCCCTGGGGCAGCCTGGAGCTTCTCCTCAGCCAGGGAGGCTGTCCCCGCTCCCGGGGGAATGTCGCTGTCCCCGCTCCCGGGGGAATGTCGCTGTCCCCGCTCCCGGGGGAATGTCGCTGTCCCCGAGCCGCGTCTCTGCTGCCGGGGGAGCATCTCTGAGCCCCCCAGCGCTGGGGAGGGGGGAAATCTTCTCTTCCAAACCCTCCTCCCCCGCACTTGGCTCCCGGAGATCGGGAATTCCGGCAGCGCTTCGCCCCCGCCCCTGTCCCTGCGGGGGTCCCTGGGGGCTGGGGTGGCAGGGGACAAAAACCTCGGCGCGGTGACACAGAGCGCGGGCACCCTGAGGTGCTGGCAGGTGCCCAGGTGTCACAGAGAGCTCCGGGATGGATGTGGGAAGGCTGGAATCCAGGTGCTGCCGGCGGGATTGGCACGGGGGCGTCTGGCGGGCCGGGGCTGCGGCCTCGCTCAGCTCCATAAAAGGGAAATCGCCGGGATCCGGGCAGGAGGGAGCATGCCAAGCATTGCTCAGTGCACGGGGGGAGCACGGCCCGGGGCTCCCCAGGGGACCCCCCACAGCCTCCCCCCTCCCCCGGGCCGGCTGTCCCCGCGGAGTGACCTGGTCACGGTGGGTGACTCATGGGGACACCCAGCCCCGACCCCCGGCCCCGGGCTGGCGTCCCAGCCCCTCTGCGGTGTCTGCAGCCCCGGCAGCTTCGCAGCTGATTTTCTGTCCCATGGCCTGGCTGCCCTCGGGGCTTCTGCGGGGGCTGGGGCGGGGACAGCTCCCAGGGCCACCCAGAGGCCACTCAGGGTCACCCAGAGGCCACTCAGGGCCACCCAGAGGCCACTCAGGGTCACCCAGAGGGCTGCCCACCATTCCAAGGTGCCAAACCCTGGTGACCCCTGACAGAAGCAGCCCCGAGCCCCTGGCTGGCTGCCCGGTTCGGGAGGGGCAGCGCCCACTCAGGCTCCCCCTGGTCACCCTGGGGACACCATTTGTCACCGGCTGTCCCCTCCGCAGCACCTGCCGCGCCGGCGGGCAGTGGCAGTGCGAGGACCACGCCTGCCTGATGGATGCGGAGCTGATCGACGCCGTCAACAGAGGCAATTACGGGTAAGCACCGGGCACGGCGAGGGTGGGGCGGGGACGCGCCACCCCTCGGTGCTTTTTGGGGTCACCCCTGAGCCCCGTCCCCTCTCCCCGTGCAGCTGGAGAGCCGCCAACTACAGCCAGTTCTGGGGGATGACCCTGGAGGACGGGATCCGGCTCCGCCTGGGCACCTTCCGTCCCTCTCCCACCGTCATGAACATGAACGAGATGCACGTGAGTCCCCCCGGGGGGAAACTGAGGCACGCCGAGGGCTGTCCCGCCCGTCCCAGTGACCCCCCAGCGCTGGGAAGGGGCTTCCAGGGGGGGTAGGCAGGGAAAGGGCGGCAGCCCTTGTGTTTGGAGACAGCAGCTCAGCAAATTCCCCCGGACAATCCCCGCGCTGCCAGTGTTGTTTTTTCCCCTCTCCACCGCGCTGGTTTCCCATCGGAACGCTGCTGACTCAGCAGAGCCGGCTGCTCCCGCCCCCAAACCCGGGGTGGGCACCCCCCGGGGGTCCCTGGGGTGCTGGCAGGGCTTGATGCACACCCAGCCCCGCGCTCCGGAGCCTGAGGTTTAATTTTAGAGGCGCTTCCTGAGCTGGGAGAAGCCGGGGAGTTGTGGCCGTGTCCTCCCCGGGAAGGCCGGGGCGGGGGCACCGTCCCAGTCCCGAGGGGAAAGGCTGGGCCAGAGGCCACCGCCAGGGGCTGCGGCACCCGCGGCTGGGTCACCCACGGCTTGTCACCCATGGCTGTGCCCTCAGGGCTGCCACCGGGCTGTGTCACCCACTGCTGTGCCCTCAGGGCGGCCACCGGGCTGTGTGACCCTCGGCTGTGCCCTCAGGGTTGCCACCAGGCTGTGTCACCCACTGGGCTGTGTCACCCACGGCTGTGTCCTCAGGGTGGCCACCAGGCTGTGTCACCCATGGCTGTGTCACCCACGGCTGTGCCCTCGGGGCTGCCACCAAGGGCCTCTCTGGGGTCTGGGATGGGACACTCAGTGCTGGTGCTCTCCAAGGAGCTGCTGGGGCTGTGGAGCCCAAATTTAAGGAAAGTTGAGGGGTGTGGCTTTTCTGGGATAAGGAGGTGGCCAACTCTTTGTCACTCATGGTGATGTCCTTGTCCTGAACCCAACTCTTTGTCACTCATGGTGATGTCCCTGTCCTGAACCCAAATCTTTGTCACTCATGGTGATGTCCTTGTCCTGAGGGGTCTCGCAGTGAGGCTGGGGGACATAAAACCTGGCTGGGGACACTGCTCAGAGGATGGCAGGGGTGGCAGGAGCAGGACATGGGGTCTGGGGGACACTAAAGCTGGCTGGGGCCCATCTCAGAGGGTGGCAGGGGTGGCAGGAAGGGGACACTGTGTCCCATGGGGGCTGGGGGACACAGGGCCCATCTCAGAGGGTGGCAGGGGTGGCAGGGGGGTCTCGGTGGGCTAAGCCCCCCGGCTCTGCCCCGCAGATGAACATGGACTCCAACGAGGTGCTGCCGCGTCACTTCGATGCCGCCGCGAAGTGGCCGGGGATGATCCACGAGCCCCTGGACCAGGGGAACTGCGCCGGATCATGGGCCTTCTCCACGGCCGGTGAGCGGGCTGGAACTGGGCTGAACTGGGCCGGGCTGGGCCGGGCTGGG
>VZUI01002758.1:0-64357 GCA_013401135.1 Cettia cetti
CTCCCGCGCCCCCCCCCCCCCCCTCGCGCGCGCCCGCGGAGCCATCCGGGTCCCGGTGGCGCGGCGGGGCCGGGGCCGCGATGCATCTGCACCAGGTGCTGACCGGCGCCGTGAACCCCGGCGACAACGGGTACTCCGTGGGCAGCGTGCAGGACACCCCCTTCACGGTAACGGGAGCCGCGGCCGCGGGCGGCCCGGGCACGGCGGCACTAGGCCCGGGGGCGGCCGAGGGAGGGAGGGGAGCCTGCCGGGCGGGGGGCGCTGCGGGCGCCGCGGGACCCGGCGGGTCTGGGGGCAGCCGGGGATCGCCTGTCACCCCTGGCCAGCCCTCCGTCCTCTGTATCAGTCGGGGAAACCCCCGCCGGTGTGACTGCTGGGTGCTTCTGTCTGCCTTTATTTTTTAATTCTTTTTTAATATATTTGTGTGTGTGTGTGTTTATATCTCATCTGCAAAGCCCACGCAGTCAGTTGCACTGGGGTTCTGACGAAGCCTGTCCGCTGTCGATGAGCGTCTGCCTTCCATTACTGAGGGTGATAAAACACAAATTTGTGAAATGTTTCTCTCAAACTGGAAAAGAAACAGAAAGAGATGATAAAGAGATACACTAAGTGAATTTCAAGAGCCCCATAGTTTATAAAACAATCTGTTTCTCATTCACAGGCCATTTTTATTTATTGTCAGTTTCTAATGTCAATTTCTAATGTCAATTTTACTGTCATTCACTTAGGTTTTGTATGCTTTGATTCTAGTGAGTGATCAGCTTTTGCAGCGTTTTCCTGCTGCCATCTAATCAGTATCTTATCCTTTGGGAATCAATTGTCTCACTGCATTTTACATTAACAAGATTATATCCCAGGCACAAACCAATTCCAAGTAAAATGATGCAGAGCATCCTTTTAGGTGTGAGATAGATGTCAACAGACTCGTGAAACATTTAAAGCTTACAATGGATTCTCACAGATGTCTTATTTCAGTAATGAATGCTGAAGAGCCTTAAGAAATAAAAGGTGCCATGTTTGTCTTTATTTTCCTGGTTCTGCTGCTATGCAGCCATACTGCTATTAAAGGGACCTCTTTTACTTTTGATATTTATATAAAAAGTAATTTACTCATATTCACATTCTAATGTGTTTCTTTTTACTGTGACAATTTCAAAAGTCAGTCAAATGGTATTATGCAACCCAACTTTATGCTAATTCTTGTTATAGTTTTGATAACATCAGTAATGAATCATAATCTATATTGTGGTTTATACAAGAATTTTCCAAGAGCAGAAGTAGTATCTTCCAAAACGATGCAGGATTGCTTGGTAGGATGTTAATTATGGAACTACATGTAACAGACCACGCTGTCTTCTCTGGCTGCTGTATCCAATTTTTTATAATACAGTAAACAAGAAACTAAAGAGATAAGTATGTTTTAATAAATGTATCCTCTGACTGCCATAGCTGTAACTTTCTTCTTTGCTTTTTCTTCATTCTCTGTATTCATGGTATTATTTCCTGCTCTTTTCAACCTTGATCCTAGAGTAAACTGTACGGTTAAAAACTGCCTGCAAACAGTTTGAGTCTTATATCCAGATTCTTAGGAAATTAGTTACCAGTGTGACTTAATAGAATCATAATCTAGTGTTGGCTGCAGGCGGTTCCTTAGTGCCTAACCTCAAATTCTGGCTGTCATCATCACCTGTAAGGACTTTGTCCCCCCAAACCACTGAGCTGTTTGGAGCCCTAACTTCAGCTCAGATCCTGAGGCAGGTTTTGCAGTTCAGGGGACAGAGCCTGACTCTGCAGACCTGCTCTGAAGCCCGAGCCCCTGCCAGGCACTGGCACACAGCACCAGCAGAGCAGGGAGAGGGCAGGAGGGCAAGGGAGATGTGCACAGCCTGCTGTGACTCCATGGGTGTCTCTGGGAATCCATAGGGCTGTGGCACAGCAGCTGCTGTTTGTGTGCACGTGTGCCCACTCACGTTTTGGTTGATGTTTGGGCGTTGAAAATGCGTGAGAATGGTTCAAAATTGCTACAACTGATTCATCACAGGCACTTGAAAATACAGCTTTTTTGTGTGCAGAAATGAATCACTCCGTTAAAAATACTCCACTTAACAGCAGAATAATGGCTTGGGTACATATATATATATATGTACTCACTAGTTAATAATTTGGAACTATTTCCCTTTTTTTTTGAGGAGGAGTAGGAGAAGAAACTTCCTTTTAAGATGAATGTGCTTTAGATGCCTAAGTCCAGCAATTTTGGAATTCCGAGAGAAGAAACACATTTTCTTCTAACCTGTTTAGGGACATTGCAATTCTCAGGTTCTTCATTCTTCCTTTCTTCTGTGGTTTGTCCTTGGCTTGTTTACATGACTCCTTGCTGGGGATAAAGGTAAGCTTTTAATTTCCAAGTCGGTGTAGCTGGAGGCAGGATGATAACACAATCTGCCTCAACTTTTCTAAAGCTTTGATAAAAGTCATCTAGTTATTCTGAAAATAAGACAGGCAAAAGAATTTTTCCACTATTTTTTTCTCTGCCTGCTAAAACCAGTATTGGCAACTCCATAAAAATATCGAGATCCAAAGAAATAGAGACAGTTGTCCATAGGTTGGCTACAAAGGTCTTGTCAGTGCTTATTCTGAAATGTGCAGGTCCTTTCCTCCCTCAGCTCCCACATCTGCTTGCAGCAATCCTGACGTACATGCAGCCTTTCCCAAGGAAGGGGTGAGGCACAGAGATGTGTGGTATGCCTGGTGGATGCTGTGTTGTGGCCGGTCTGGTAGAGCGGGTGATGCACAGGAAGAGCTGTTGGAAGGGTGATTGGAAGCAAAATAGCTCCATAACGCTGTCTAGTACCAAACAGTCTCTTCAGGCACCTTCAGCTGAGCTCTGGAAAATATACAGATTAAGCAGAGGGTTGAAGTACTGAATAACAGAAGTTCTGGGAATAATGCTGTGCACTTTTCAGCTTGCTGTTTGTTCATGTTCTCATTTTAGCAAATATTGTAAATTGTGTCCACAAGTGAGTTTTCAGAAGGTATGGGGTTGAGATTTAAGCAGAATGGCCTTACAGCACACACCCTGCCTTGACAGAAGAGGTATTTGTACCTCACAGTCAACTGGCAGCTAATGAGCTTTTAAAGGTAGCAAAATGTATTTTTCAAACCATAGCTGATTTCACTCAGCTTTTGTTTGAAAGAGCTGCTTAAGCAGCTACAACAGAACGTAACTGTTTCTAAGGTTAGTCTGTGTTTAAAAATAAATAGATAAAAATAGCTATGTCATTTACCTAGAGGCTGGATTCTGTAAGTATAAAAATTTCAAGTGTCAGACAAACAGGAAATAATATTTACTTCTGCACTAATTGCACAAAATACAAAACTATGAATATTCTTAATGAAAAATCAGAAGGTCAGATTTTAGGGGTATCTAAGAACCTTACTGATAAAAGTGAGAAAAAATTCATTTATTATTTTTCGTTTTTGAAAAGGACAAGCTTCTTAACGTATTTCATGCCAGTACTGACACTTGGCCTGGAGCTGTGTGTGATGAATTTCAGAAGCGGTTGCAGATGAGTCTCCCACCACACCACACCCCTGTCAATTTTTTACCTCATAGAAACCAGCAAAATCTTCATTCACACAGATGTCCTCAAGATACAGAAACTGAGATTAGGTTTTCTCTGCTGTGTAGAGTTCTCCTACTTTTTCACTACTTCATCCTTCTTAAAACACTTACTTGCAAATCCCTCTAGGTTATTTATTACTGTTTACATATATCTATATGTTCTGCACTGTTTTTATATAAACTGGAATAGGGATGCTTAATATCTGAATCCTTACTAAGTTCTTTTATCTCTATATGTTTAAGCATGTTGTAAAGTATTTAATCATGAATTTGTCTGAAATGTAATTTAGGAAAGCCTGTTTTACAGGCCATGGGCTAGCAGTAGGTTAGGAGTTGTCTCAGTTATTTTGCTAGTTTGCATCAAGAGTATGTAATTCTAGTAGTACTTGGAAGGAGGAGGGGGAGGAAGTGTAAGTGTTGTGTCCATTGATGAAAGTTTGGAAACGGTTCAGAATTCGGGTGTTTTTATCACTAAGCGGAAGGTGGAGGAATCTGCATCTTATGTTTATTCTCCATAGCCAGAAACTTAAAGGTGACTGTTGTTTTACTAGAGGAGTCCTTTAAGCCAATTACAGACCTTCATGTTTCAATAGAGGCTTTAATTTATGTAATTTTAGATATTCATGAATTTATCTTTTTAATACCATTGTGAGCTGATTCTGTTTCTTTGATATCATTTACCATCTTGAAATGCCTCTGCATCCCTGATAGTACACACAGGAGCTTGAGGACTTGTGTTTTATTACACTTATGCCAAACTTGTAAAGAGTTGCAGGTTACAGAAAGAGAATTTTGTGGTTTGTTTTTTTTTAATACAGAGAAAAATATTTGTATAAAGAAAAAACAAGGTGAGAATGTGAAGGAATAATTATTTCCTTGTCTCTTTGTTCCAGAAGCAAACTGGAAAACATGAACAGCTGAAAAAGACAGAAGCATGTGCTGCTTTCATATTTTCTGAAAACTGAGGCTATAGCATAAACTCTTACACTAGGACACAGTGTCCTACTTCTGTGTGGTGCTCCTGCATTCAATTAAAGCTTTGTAATTGTTCATTTCAGTGGTCCCAGGTCTTGACAGATAGAGCAGACATTGGCAAACTACAGCTTATTAGTTGCTTATGGATCCTGCAAGTCATCCTTGCATTCTGGCGGTTTTGCAACTCCATTTAATTTTCTCCTTGAAGTTATCAGTGACATTAGAAATGGAGGCTGGCAGATACTCCATGTGGGTGGTTCTTACTGCACTTGTTTTGTTCAGTCACTGCTCATAATTCTGTTTATTTAAGAGCTCTGTGCTGCTCTCATCCATTACAATATCTCAGTGCCTTATTTTTCATCTTTCCTGTCTGTATGGCTTACCAATTTTCCATTCCTTTAATCAGGCTAGGCAGATTGTCAGTCTGCCACCACCAATATTGTGGCCACTGTTTCTCTGGCAGGAGAGACCTGTGGTGGCACGAATGACCTCAGGAAGATGTTGTCAGCTGAATCCTTAAGAAGGAACTACTGATGTTAAATATTATGACACTTCCCTGTTCTTTGTCACTTGGGGTGTTTCTGCTGCATTACCAGCTTAAGGACAACAGAAAAGAGGAATTAACAAAAAAGTATTCTCTTCAAGTTTAAACATGTTAATATAATGAAGACATCAGAAAAGCTGCATAAAAGCAATCAAATTAAAAACTTGTATTTAGGCAGATAACATGAAATATGAAAGTATCTTTCAGTACATAAAATTATATGGACCTTTTTCAAAGGTGTGTTCTAATGACTTTACTTTATAAAACAATTTTAAGATTGAATATGCTTTCAAGAAATAAGGCACATTCTCAGAATAAATATCTACTCAGAAAATGACCCCAGAACCAAGAGATAGGAGCACTTGCTCTAAAGGACCTAGAGCTGAAGGCTGTTCTCCTGCTGCTGGGAATGGGTTCTGCCTGCCCCCCTAACAGAGGGATCCCCTCTCTTGGCACAGGACACTCACTTGCTGAGTCACTTGTTGGTGCAGCAGTAAACACAGCCAAAGACAAGGATGGCTGCAGCTGACAGTAATAAGATTTCACAAAGGAAAGAGAACTCTCTGTCTTGATGAATCTTTCAAGGAAAAAAAAATCTACTGTAAACCACACTTTTAATTCAGAACTACCTTTTTACTTGCCTTTGTGAAAATAAGCTAAATAGTATAATTAGCTGGAAAATTAATGCTTTGTTGGTGGAATAAGTGCAGATAGGGAACAGGAGAGATTAAAAACTAAAATGTTTAAAGAGAAAGACACTAAATTCTTTTGCTTCACAGAATAGACATAGCCAAGTACAAAATATTTTCTGTCTTATGCATTGTGAGCTGTACACACACCCACAAATGGGCATATATAAGAACACTAAGCATAAGGAAATTGAAGTTGATAAGTCTTTTCCTTTTATAATTTCTGAGACACACATACATGTCTTTTGCTAATAAACTTGCAACTACTGATAAGTTATGTACAATGTAGTTTGAAATTTGCAAATCATTTATGAATACTGACAATGAATAGAGGAGTTGGAAGTTTTAAGTCCTTATTTTAGGATCAGCACCTCTTTTTATTTTGATAATTTAAACCACATTTTTTATTAGGTTTGTATTAGGAGTTATGAGGTAGACTGTTGTCCTTTCTGTTTTAATGCTCACCCTTAAAAGTTTAAGTAGGAGAATCAATTTCTCGTGAATATTAGAATTCTGAATAAATTACTGGAACAAGAGGATGTGCTTTTATTTTCCTGTCTACTTCTGGGCATTCACATGCTGGTCTCAATCTTCTTCCTCCCTACTAAGGAGCCTGTACTGTTTTGTCCAGCATTCAACACCACTGATGAAGTTTGTTTTGTAAAGAATCCCACAATAAAAATAGGAAAGCAGCAAAACAAAAGGACTTTCTGTTCAATGCCAGAACTTATTTCAAAAACTCATCTTTCATTCTCTTACATTCTGGAAATAATCCTATTCAGTTTTAATAATAACTTACTCTCTTCCTGACTGGGTCTAATAATCACATAGCCTAGTCATCAAGGAGCTGGGATATTCTGTTACTCAGATAATCTCCCTCCAACAACCTTTTAGCAATCCTGCTTACATTGTGAATCACTCCAGTATCAGTTCCTCAGAGCTTCCCAGAACAGCAGTGTGGGTTATTATGTCTCAGACAACACTGTCACTCTATTTTTGTGAGATGACCTTGGAAATCTTTTAGACAATCTGTCTTATCTGCAATTTTCATTTTTGTGTGTGCAGTTGTATGGTGTGTTAATTTCTGGGGACTGAGTTTCTGCTTTGCTGCTTGCATTGCTGTTCCTTTCTGTTCTGTGCAGTGACATACTTTCAATAAATTATGCTCTTTTTATTCCAGCCTTTTTCACTTGTTGCTCCTTCCCAGGAGAATTAGAAGTAGACACAGAAAGTTGTGAGACCTGAACTGTCCATTCTAATTCCAGTGGTTGTTTTGCACCATTATCTTAGTGCAGCCACTGAGGGGCACTGGTCGTGTAAATCAATACAAATACAACTCTCATGCTTTTACAATAAAGTAGCCTTTACTCTGATTGATCTCAAAGGAGAGGGCAAGGGCTGACTCAGTATTTTGGAAATTATTGTGAAAAATCCCATGGACAAGTTAAAATGATAAGTAATTCTGTACCCATCTGAAATTCACTGTGGAGGACTTGCACTCTCTACCTGACTCAGCTGTTATAAAATTTCTGCCTACGGTATTGGAATCAGTAGAAAACTGACTTTAGGGAAAGAGACTTCCAGCTCCAACAGGTTACTGCAAAAGGCTTAGTGGGGATTGATCCTAAGGAGAGATTTCTGTGCCTGAATGTGGGAGCTCAGCGGGACAGATAATCTGGAGTGATTAAACTTTTTAGAACAGGTGAAAGGTTGGCAGACAGGTATATATTTATCATGCCAATAAAAAGTGCTGCAGGCTATCACTGTTCTATTGCTACTACATAAACAAATTCTTTAGAATACAGAGTGTATTGCACAACAGTATATCCAAAAGAAATCCTTGTTGTTTTACAGTCTTATAGTAATGTGCACTTGTTAAAACTCAGAAAAGCCCAGAAATTACATTCTTATAGAAAAGAATCTCTTAACAATCTTGATATTAAAAAAAAAAAAAAAAAAAAAAAAAAAAAGAAAAGCAGACGGGGGTACAACACAAACCTATTGAAGAAATGTACATGCAATCATTAATGCTCCTGGCTTGACTGCCTTGCTCTAAGAGGCAACAAGAATTGGAGGGAGAAAAAAATCAACTAAAACCTAAAACAAACAAAAAGAGCACACAGAGAGCACAAGTTCTGCTTTAAGTTTGGGGGTTTGGTTGTTTTTTTTACTGTTTCTGTTTGCTGTGATTTAAACCCCAGTAGAATTATTGTCTCCCTTGCTACTTTGTTTCTACATGTTGCTCAATAAATTAGTGAGGAACAAACTCCCTACGTTGTAACTTCCTGTTTAACTGGGATAGTCATAGCTTCCAAAAAAAAAATCAGTCCTGTAACAAATGTTCAGTTAGCTTTTAAAATAAGCATTTAATTTTATTTTTTAAAAAATTATTTCAGGCATATGGCTCCGGTTGTGACATTGTTATTCTGGCAAATGACTTTGAATGTGTGCAGATTATTCCTGGTGCTAAACATGGAAACATCCAGGTCAGTTGTGTGGAGTGCTCCCAGCGACAAGGCAGGGTAAGGATTTAAATAAATCTCTTTGGAATTTTTAAAATTTTAGAACTCTAAATTGAATGATTAAATGGCAACATAATACATTAAGGTAATGAAAGAGCTAATTTCACAACAAAGATCATGGTTTACTGACTTGGGGCTTTCTGTGTAACACCTCTTGTGGTAGTCTTATTCTTTCAATTTATTAGTAATTTGGGGGAGGCAAGTGGGTAGAGGAAGCAGGAGACACCGTGTAACAAAGGTTTTTTTCCCTTTCTGCAATAAGAGGTGTCACAAAATGTGGACAGATGCATTAGTCACAGTACAGTATCAGAACAGGAATGGTACTGAAATAAGGGTTACTGTCTCCATTTTGTGTGCTTCCATCTAACTAAAGAAGAAATGGATGAATCATTCATCTATGCATTTGTATACACGTGTATACATGTCTGTGTGTCCTGCAAAGTACTGAATTGGAAATACTTATGTTTTGGAAAGGCTTCAGCATGTTTAATGTGTTTTGGAAGTGCTACACTGTGAGCTGTCATAATTGCATGGCCCCTTGATTTGTTATGTGGTTTCATTTTAAATCCCTAAACAATGCTTGAGAGACAGGTTAGAAAGAGGAGAGAAGAAAAAAAAACAATTCTAGGAGTTCCAGTAGTGCACTGAGCAAATATTTTTTGTCAGTTGTCACTGCTAACTAGAATTACCTGGGTAAAAATTGGTACCAGTATGAGGAAGCCCTAGTTAGGATTTGGACAAATTTAGTTGGCAGAGCCCTTGAACTTCAGTGCAGTCCCAGTAAGAGTGGGAGAGAGATTCCAGCTTCAGAGATGGTCTCTACAAGACCACCACAAACCCCTGGGTGGTTCTGCATTCAGGACTCTGAACTCAGAGTCTGTTCTTTACTTTGGGATTGACTCTGTTGTTTCAACCTTCTCTCCCCTCCTCCCAAGGAAGAAATAAGATTTCATAATAAATGTCATGAAACTTTTGCATCATTTCTGTTTGGAGGAAACCAGATCCTGAATGGGAAGGACTGAAACTGTTGTTCTTTTAAAAATCTTTTAAAGAAGAAAGAGGGATTTTAAAGATAGCTAAAAGTACTTAAGGGATATGAGTGTTGGGCACAGGCCCAGATAAATACCTAAGAAATACTATTTTGTGTTTAGAGATTTCTGTGAAATAAGTGGGTGAAAGAAACTGAGGGTTTCAGTGGCATATGTACTTCAATTTTTCTATTTCCCATTTATCTCCTCTCAAAATGTATTTGAATGTTGAAAATAGAATTGAAATTCTTTCTGCTTCTTGTAACTATCATTTAGTGATTGAGTGATACAAAATGGAATCTAGGGACACAGACACTAATAATTAATGCATTAGTTAGCTGTGAAGTGCACAGAACATGAGCAGAAGCAGTGAAGGCATCAGCTTTCCCTTATGCATTGAGAGTAGTTGCCCTAGAAGAATATACCACATCTGACTGTGCTTGTGCCACTGAACGAGATGTCTGCCCTGTTTAGAGTTCAAATCTGAAAGGTGGGCTTCTTCAGGAGTGTGTTTTTCTCAACTGCCTTAAGAAAATATACCCATAACACAGTTAATTACATTTGTATTAATTTCACTTTTCAAGAACCCTGGCACATAGAAGAGGTACTGGAAATTCTTTAGCTATTTTGTAATACTAAGGAGCACTTACTCCACTTGCTTCCATTTTGAATCTACAACTTTTTTTCTTTTCTTTCCCCTCCCCAGATTGCAGCGTCATATGGAAACGCTGTTTGCATTTTTGAACCACTTGGTATTAATTCTCATAAAAGAAATTGTGTAAGTATGTATTTCATAATTTTAATTCTGTTTAGGCTCTTAGAAGAGGCAGAAGTTTGTCTGCCAGTTATTTTTATTGTATTCCCTTGGCACATAACAGAATAATGGATAGAAAGTTTCCACCATTCATAATAAAACTGAATAAAACTCTTCCACTGAATGAATTGATCTGTGGACTGCTCTTCTCCTATGTTCCCAACATCATCTTCTTGAGTCTCATACTAGAATGACATGGTGACAAGCTGGTATTTCTTATTTGAAGAGGTTGTCAGAGGTGCAGTACAGAAATACAACACAGAGCTGTTTGGTGCACCCAGACTTGTTTTAACAGCACAGCCATGGCCGGGCACTCGAGCATTAAGGATGTTCTCAAGCAGGTTTCACAATCTTTGTGGCATCTATACTGCCATCCCTTATGTTTCTGTAAATCCATGGTCACAGTAGTTCAAAGTAATCTACAGACCTATTTGTATGTGAGACAGGTCCAGATCTGGTTTGCAGAGCATCCTCGGATGCATTTACATTTTACAAAACAGTTTAAAAGCATTTTAAAACTAGATTTAGCAATCTACCACTGAATAGTTTTGCGATAGGCTTAATAGCAATTTCATATAGAAAGAAATACCAGTATCTTTATTTTTTGATGATGATGTGAGAATTAATCCTTGACTGTTTTTATACTACAGCAGCTGAAGTGTCAGTGGCTAAAAACTGGGCAATTCTTCCTCAGTTCTATGACTTACAACTTGGCCTGGGATCCTCAAGGTAATGCATCATTTGTGAAGGTCAACATTTGTAGTTAGAATGACTTGAACTCAACATATTTTTCATGTAATGAAGTGAGAGCTTGAATATGTAGATTTTAAATTACCTCTTCTCAGGCAGTGTTGCATAAAATGTGAGGCTACAGTTACTTTTTAAGATGCTGTGTCAAGTGTCTGAGTGTCTTATGTAAGATCTTAGTTTGGGAATCAGTGCTAAGTTGTTAACTGACTTAAATTATCACTAATAATGATTTAAATAGAATTTTAGCACAATTGAAGTCAACAATGTAGCTAGACCTGGATCTTTACAAGATGTCTGTGCATTTATTTGAGATGTGAATAGCTATTAAGTGTCTGCAATATTTATTAGTAAATATAATTTTATGATTCAAAGTCACCAAAAAAACCCTGGTGTTCTTTCTTAAAAGATACTATAAATTCAAAATGTTTTAATAAAACCAGCTGGGTGAGATGATGGAATACCCTATCATATTTTAAATGTACTACAGTTTAGCTTTCAACCTGTTCTGGATAATTCACAACAAAATATGATGAAAGGCCTAATCTTTCAACATACCTTCATCATCCTGGTTCCATAGCTTTGGTATCACTCCCTTTCAGGTAACAGGTTATTGACAGCAACAGAATTTTTGCAATTGTGGGCCCCTCCATCTGATGACATTCTAGAGGAAGATGAAGATGATGATGCCAACAATCAGATCAAGGATGATAAAGTTCTCCCAGTTCTAAATGACTGGAAATGTGTCTGGCAGTGCAAGTGAGATAATTTTTGTTTTAAGACAAATTGCAATGCTACCTCACCTATATTTTAAAATGTGCTTTTAAATACCCAAAAATTCAAACAATATAAGTTATTTCAAATAAAAAATCTTCACTCCTGTTGGATCTAACCAATTTTTTGAGCTGTCTTTTCAATGAAGCATGAAAATAGTTTTATGCTCCTGCTTTCAAAAAGTACATTTAAAGAAACAATCATTAAATACCTTATCTAATTTTTACTTAATTTAATATTAAATTTAAATAATGAACAGTAACACTGAATCAGCTAAATACTGATGCAATATAGAATAAACAGACCTTACCTAACTTGCTCTTGTGTTCTGTAGGACTGCAACATCAGTACATTTGATGTCATGGTCTCCTGATGGTGAATATTTTGCGACAGCTGGGAAGGTGAGGGCAAACAAGAATAATTGAGTTTTTGCAGTATTTTTCATTTGTTTGAAAAAAGTAAGTAATATGAATAGTCCTGGACCATACATTCTATTGTAGTCTTAGGAAAGGCAAATTATGATCTCGTGTAATGCTGTATTTTTGTGTAATTCCATGAATTTCAGCAAGAAATTGGATTTATCTATGTATTCTTACGGAATACGTGAATGACTGTGATGCCGGCTTGTATGTTTCTGTGTGGTTTTTATATATATATTTGGGGGTTTTTTTAGATGAAGTATACGAAGATGAATTTTCAGATATATGTAAACAATTTTTTCTTCTTCTGTTGAAAGTAATGAGATCTGTGTATGTGTAGAACACATACACATTTATACTGGTATAATATGCACATGTCTGGATAATTTAGAGAATTGAATTTTGTTTAGTGAATTCTGGGTTCAGTTATCAATTCTATTTCAGTTTGCAACACTTTTTGTCAAATCACTATTCAAGCTAAGTTTTCAATTAATAAATCACTTTAATGTCACACTCTCATTTGAATGATTCTTTTTGGTTTACAAGTCTCAATAGGTAAGCATTTTTTGCTTAGTTAAACAGTGAGATGAATTTTAGTTCTGAGCCAAGTTCCAGAACAGCACTTTGCATATTACTTGAGGGGTTTTTCTGTTACATTTTTAATTATAGCTACTTAACCCCCTGGGTTTTTTTGTTGTTGTTTTACCTAGGATGACTGCCTCTTAAAGGTTTGGTATCCTATGACTGGTTGGAAGTCATCTCTCCTGCCCCAAGAGAATGAAGAAAAGAAAAAATCCTCAGAGGATGTGCAGTTTTCCTTTGTTTATTTGGCGCATCCCCGAGCGGTGACAGGATTTTCCTGGCGGAACATCAGCAAGTACATGCCCAGGTTTGAAAGCTGCCTTTTTTCAAAAAGCAAGCAAGCTTTTGATCAAGTGGTTTTTTAACATTCTGCTTAATGTTTTGCCATCAAGAGCATGAGATTTCTCTTCTTATACTTTCAAGAAACAAAGCATGCCAACATCTTCCCATAAACTTCTGTATACCTGGTTTAATAATGATAGTCATGTTAACCTTCGGTTAGGGAGAACCAGAAATTTAGATAAAACAGTAACTACTAAATTCTTGTGCACTCCTGTAATTTCTGCTGTGTCTCTGTAGCTAATTGAGTTGCCCAGGCAGTAATTCTGCTGTCTCTGCCATCAGGGGGTTGGTCTGTAATGTGCTACTCACGTCATGCCTGGATGGTATCTGCCGGCTGTGGGCAGAGACGCTGTTACCCGAAGATACTCTCCTGGGGGAGCAGATCTGTGAAACCACCACTTCCAGCATCAGCAGCACCGTCTCTCAGTCTGGAAAGCAGAAGGACACTATACAACATGCATTAGAGGTACATGTAAATACTTACTTCATCAAATTTTTATTTTGTGATTCTTAAAACTTTAAATATTTAAGGCTATAAAGCTCTGAAAATGAGTGTTATGTATTCCCTATATGCATAATAGAATAGCCTGAATTATTTCATATCAGGTTTTGAAGTCTGAGCACTGAAAAAGTCAGAGACTGCAACTCTGCATCCAAGCACCATGTTTTTAAAACTCAATTTACTTTTTCTATAGTTAACTAAAGTGATGGGAAAAGACTGTTTAATGTGGAATAACGTCATTAAAAAATAATGGTGGTTTCATTCTGATTGGGTCTAAAAGTGCAGTTATAGAGATGATGAAAAGAGTAAATAAACTTTTAATTTTTAGTTATTTCATTTGATAATTTTGTTTCTGTGACAATCTTATTTTCTTAGCAAGTCTGATACGTTTACAGTAAGAGAAAACCAATCTGTCGAAGCAGCTGCTCCTGGTTGACCTTAACAAGCACCTTTTTCCTGTGAGAAAGTGCATACCAAAGATGCAGCCATAAATACCTATGTGAGAATGTTTCAATTAAGCTGTGTGGGATGTGTGAGAGTGCCCGAGATAAAAGAGCAGGAAACATCTGTTCTGCCATTTAGTTGTGTGATTGGTCAGTCTTCTAATCACTGGCTGCATAGTTGATCCTGCTTGTACACAGAAGAAACATATAAATACTCAAATTTAATAAAGATGATCCTGCTAGATGACAAAGTTATTGTCATCTATAAGCTAGATTTGTTATCCTCAGTCACTACACTATCAATATAAAACCAAGGAAAGATCACAAAAAAAAAAAGGCCCCCCACCACTCATTTGTAGACAATTACAAGCAGACCAAGTTTTTACTTCTTAAATGCCATCACCATCAATAAATAGGGAGCTTGGGACCAGTTACACTTTGAGCTGTTAAATCAGTTGTGCACTTTACATGCTCTCAGAAATTTTCAGTCATACCTAAATTATAAAATTATATTGCAAAAGTTGCTGCTTTTAGATTGTTTTAATCTTGTTCATGAATGTTGTGCAAAATGCTGTGTATTTTTGTGGTGTTGTTGAGTAGATATTAAAGGAAGTTTTAGAAGACTGTTAGAAGAGGTTTACTTTGGTGTAGGTCTGATGTACATAACTGTTGAAACAATTATTTAAAATAATCATTTTGAAATTAGTCCTCGTTTCTTTGGCAGAAAGAAGCTATAGGCTTTATGTAAGTGTAACTTTTTACCTTACAGTGGTTTTGGTATTTATTGGGTTGTTGTTTTTTTATAACTACAATAGACAATTCATCATTTGAAAAATATGAGAAAAGGACAAAGGAGATCTTCAGTTCTTGTTACCCACACAGATGCACTGCCAGATCAGCAGGGCACTCATGAAGTTCAACGTCACATTTCCCATCAAGCAAATGCACTTGGTCACTTCCACATAGCAGCAAGCATCAACCCTAATACAGGTGAAATACAACCATTTATTAGACTGCAAGAATATATGTGCATAACATGAAAAAAAATAAAAGGAGCTGAGATTCACATTCTTTGCTTTGCCTAATCAAATAGAGGGAACTTGGAGGAAGTCTGTTATTTGGCATGGAGTTTTTTAAGACAAATGAAGCTGAATTTACTCTGAATATTTTCAGCACCTTTATGAGCAGATTAAATTTGTCTTTGCAGATCAGAAGGCAAAAGAAGCATAAATTTCCAGTCTGACTGGTGTTTGATTCTTTGGGTTTGGGGGGCCATGGTATATGATGAATAGAGTAATTACATCCTATAGAATGCAGTGATTGAAAAAGAGCCACATCAGAGTCTTTTGGTGGAAAAACAGCTGCTTTTTACAGAATAATGCATAATATTTTTAAAGAAGGAAAATATTAAAGACCAGTGATATGCTTTACCTAAAATCTGTACACGAAAGTCAACACTGCAACATGTGAAACTGAGCATTTAGAACCACTAAATATCCTTTACAATTCACATAATAAATTTTCATATAAATTTATAGACAGTCTTTACTGTTTTCACTACAATTGGATGTAAAATCTTGATCTTTACCTTTTTTAATCTTGCAGGCACAAATTATAATATACCTAAAATAAGTGAAATGTGTACATACATATATGAATAAAAAGATAAATTGTTAATATATAGCTTTATTTACTTTTATATAGTTTAATTCATAGCTTTTTTATTTGTTTAAAAATGTCCACAGATATTCCTTCGGTGTTGGCTGGAACTGCTTTTAATATAGATGAAGGAAGTGGAGGCTTTGTTGTCCACTGGCTGAATAATAAAGAATTTCATTTTACATCCTCTATTGAAGTATTCATGCAGCATCTAAGACAAATTTCAGAACAACAGCTAGAACAAGATTTTGATATTGAAGCTGAAGAGGAAGAAGAAACAGAAGAAAAAGAGAAAGGCTTACATATGAAGTTAGATCATGGTTAGTAATCTGGTTAGTTCTGATCAGCTAGTACTACTATGTTTTGAATGAAAACTGATAGGGAAATCCTTGCGTAAAATGGCACATTTCTGTTGCAGATTTGTCTATAGACAGAGAATCGGAGACAGGGACTGGTACAGGCTCTTCAGAACATGAAGATGGAGAAAGAGAGGGAAGCCCCAAGGCATCTCTGCTAGCAGGCCCACGTCTGCCTCTTCCAACAGTTTTGTTGGACCGTAAAATTGACTTGCTCCTAACAGAATGGAACAGGAATCCAGATATGCTTTTTACTATCCATCCTGTTGATGGTACCTTTCTGGTGTGGCATGTGAAGTATTTAGATGAATACACTCCGGGCATCTTTCGACAAGTTCAGGTATGGTATATGTGGAATGGTTGTATTATTTTTATGTCCTTTGCTTTAGAGCTGAACATCAGTAGGAATTTCATTTTAAGTACTTCCTGTAAAACAGCTAGCATTTATTCAGGCTGAAGCTGAGTTCATATATTCTAATTTTATGTTTGTTTTTTTTTTAGGTTTCATTTTCTTCTAGGATTCCTGTTGCATTTCCATCTGGAGATGCTAGTTCCCTTAGCAAAAATATTATGATGTATGCCTGCCCTGTCTTTGTAAAAGACAGCAGCAGTCCGGCACAGCAGAAAACAATGGACTTTCCAGATAATACACTAGCAAATAAAGGACCAAGCTTTGCCCAGGACAGTGCAAATGTGAATATAATTTCTCCTGTGGTAATGATGATTTCCAAGCATATAGATGGCTCTCTAAACCAGTGGGCAGTTACTTTTGCTGATAAATCAGCTTTCACTACTGTGCTAACTGTATCCCATAAGTTTAGGTACTGTGGGCACCGCTTCCACCTCAATGATCTGGCCTGCCATTCTGTTTTACCATTGCTGCTGACATCTTCTCATCACAATGCTCTGCTAACTCCTGAGTCAGACACGTCCTGGGACTCCGACAGGATAAACAGGATGATGGATCCTATTAAACATAAGAGAGGTTCTTCTAAGCAGCAACTTAAAAATGCAGCAACCCGTACATTCCATGACCCCAATGCAATCTATAGTGAGCTGATTCTGTGGCGAGTAGACCCCATAGGACCTTTATCCTACACGGGAGGAGTGTCTGAGTTGGCTCGAATTAACTCTCTTCACACCTCTGCTTTCTCTAATGTCGCCTGGCTTCCAACACTAATTCCCAGCTATTGCCTTGGTGAGTATACCTGGCATGTTTCCATACAGATATAACACTGTGAGTTGTAGAAATAATTTGTTAAAATAAATTGCTGTTTTATTTGGAGCATATTTACATTAACTTTGCAAAATTTCCTTGTACTATGCAAATTAAGCGTTTTTACTTTGTTTGTGGCTAAGCTACTGCAAAACACTTACTGTGGTCTGAGTGTGTCTGCAGTCCCTGTGGATCAGCTGCCACTCAGGAACTCTTTTGTGTGAGTAAGCACTCCTTGCTCCCACAGAGAACAAGATGCTGCCTTTCCCCAGTGCTTCAGGCAGCTTCCTTGAGTGCTCTCTGCAGTGATGAGGTTTGCAAATGCAGGTGTGCTGATGGCTATGGATGCTGGCCATGTGCAGCTGCAGGGGCAGTGGGTTGAACAGAACTAGTATTTGGACCACCTCAACATCAGAATTATTGGGGAAGATTTCCAGCCAAAATCGACATTATCAAATTCCTTTAACATGCTGCCTAAAAACTGCTTAGGAGGTTCTTGAAACAGAACTGAAATTCTTCAGACCACCAGAAGCTTACAAAAGCCCAGTTGGAACCCAGGATATTTACAAATAAGGAGATTGCATTAGCTTTACAGAACTGCAAACAACACTTTTTCAGAGGTCAGACTGTACAACATCTGATGTGTACAGTCATCCTTGGCCAATTCTTCAGGGTTTTTTTTAATTTTAGGGCTTTCCGTTGCAGTTAAGATACTTATACAAATGTTACTCTATCCAGCCACACAGAAACTTACTTGCTAATCATCACAAAGATGCTGTTACAATAGTTGTCATCTTTGTATACAGTACTAAAAGCCATTTGTGCTGTGGGTGTAACATTAAATTTTATACTAATGCCAGGTTATAAATACATAATTATTTGATTTAAAATTTAAAAAATTCATTTTCTTTGCTTACACAGCAACATTCTGGGCTGTCTGTATCCCACAAAGTGTTCTAAACACAGATGATGAGCTGCATTCTTGTAGTTTAGAGGAAAACATATATCAGAAAAGAACATCTCATGTCAAGCCTGTTGAATATACTGTTGAGAAACAAAAAAAGACATTCTTACAAATTTTCATATCTTATTCAGAACTGTAGACAGCTCTATTACTCCCTCCACTTTTATATCTGCATTTTCAGCTGCAGGGCAGAAGGGAATATTCATAGAGGTTAATTTTATGCGAAGAGCCTAAAGTCAGTAAACAAGGCAGAAAGCTATGGCTAAATAGTTTCCCCTTAGACTCCTACCCTGAACTGTCTGTGACAGCCTTGGGAATCTGGAGTTGGCTCTTTCAAGCAATGCCCTGGAGGTGGCAGTGAATCAAACATCACTGGAGTAAGGAATGGCAGCATTCCCTTAGGTGTGTTACAGACTGGGGCTTGTGTGATTACTGTTTGTAAACACACATGAGTTCCGCTTAGATTATTGAACCTTCTTCAGGAGATCCAGTTACATTCAAGAACAGAAAGAAAATTATTTCCAAGTTCAAATGATGGTGTATTAATGCACACAATTGCTTGGGGTTTTTGCTTCAATGCTTTATGAAAATTCTGTTTGAAGCATGTTCATATACTGAGGATTTTAATAGACCACCTGACGCCTTTGACTGCCATTTTTTTCTTCATGAATTTTTTGTGTCTTCTATTAGGTACCTATTGCAACTCTGCTAGTGCTTGCTTTGTTGCATCAGATGGCAAAAACCTGAGGCTCTATCAAGCTGTTGTAGATGCACGAAAACTTCTGGATGAATTATCTGACCCTGAATCATCTGTAAGTTTTATGTAGCAATGAAACTGTTAAAATACAACTAATGTAACACACATTTTTTCTCCTTCCAGTGGTTTGTCTTCCTTTAGTTCTGTGTGATTTTTTTGCCTTGGATCTTATGCATTATATTTTGCATAGCTGCATGTTTTGCAGCTGTCTGTAAGCATTAGCAGAAAAAATGCAGCTGTTACTACTAAAAGTGTCTGCACTGAGCCAAAATTTCCCATACAAATTTCCCCAACCTGTGGCAGGTGGGAAAAGGAAAAATAAGATTTCTTAGTTAGTCCTCTCAGATAAGGGGAGTCAAGAGCAAGAGGGAAGGTGAAAACAGAAAATCCATCAAAGTTACATCTATTATAAAGAAGGGCAGAGATGGTGGGGTAGAAGGGAATCTGCTAAGGGTAATATTAGCTTTCTTTTTTTCCAATAACCAATTTTTAAAATTTTTAATCTTTCATTTCTGTGACTTTAGGAAAAGTAAAGCCTGACCTTGTACTGTTATTGTATAAAGGAGCATATCTTTAATTTTTTCCCATTCTTCTGTTGTTTTATAAACCATCCTGCAAGACAGGGCCTGTCAGTATTCAGATCAGTCAAAGAATCTGTTCTAGGAGCAATGACTGTGAACATTCCAGCAAAAATCAATAGAGCTTTCAGCTTATATATAAGCTGTACTGATGGTGTTTTCTACCTGTTGTAACAAAACCCGAAGCTTGAAAAAGAAGTGAAAGGGTATATTGTTTCTCATGGCACAGACACATTATGTGGGGTTATGCAATGATAAATCTTTAAATTAGCAATGTTTAGCTTCCATAAAAACTGGTGTTTCATCCCCATGAAGAGCTACTGACTCACAACGGTGCACATGTTTTGATAAACAACATTATTCATGAGTGTCAAAGTGATAACTGCAAGAATTCTGTTATGGTTTGCACCAACAGGAAAAATTGAAGCATCAGTTTATCATAAGCAACTGCAATTTTCTTCTGTCCAAAGGAAAAATATACTAATTCTACTCATTTTTCTCTGTTTCAGAAACTTATTGGGGAGGTGTTTAATATTGTGAGCCAACAATCTACTGCTCGACCGGGATGTATCATTGAGCTCGATGCAATAACTAACAAAGTAAATAAATGGTTGACTCTTTAAGGGTATCACATAAGGGTGTTTAATAACTGTGTTTGTTAATTAGCCTAATTTATGGAAAAGACATAAAAGAGATGACATCTCTCTATGGTGACAATGACTGCCTTGAAATTTTGTGAATATTGAGATACCTTGAGCATTTTACTAAGTCAACTTTCTGTTAGCTGCCAAGAGCTCATTTTTAGAGTAAAGCTACATTTAAAAGGAAAGGTTTCCATGGTGTCATAATTTAAAGGAAATAATTACAATCCCCTCAAACCCAAACAAACAAAAATAACTTTTAAAAGCCAAACCTATAAACTAGATTTAATTATCCAAAATGTAAGAATGATAGCCAGGTATGACTTCAAGATTTTTGTGTTTGTATTGTAAAAAAAAAAATATTATTTAACACAGCTATACTTCTCAATGAATGAGCAGGTAGGATAATTAAACCTTCTTCTTACTCACTTATTTTGCTAATATATGCTCCAGTGCTGTTTTCTGTTAGCAGCCTGTGAAAAAAAGTGAGTTTTACCAATTTTAATTAGGAAACTGGGGTTTTGACATGGATAAATAAGTATTTCTCTATTGTCAATAAATTTTTATGTTTTTTATATATCAATAGCATAGAATCTTCCAATTTAAGTTTAGATTTGCAAAACACTTTCCTAGAATTTTTATAAATGAGTACAGGGAATACCATCTTGTTTCTCTGGAAAAAAAAGGTGTTTTGCAGCATAACTTTGCAATCACTGTATTTTGGGGATGTATTTTTCCTTACCAGCAGGGAAGGATTTCACCATGAGCAGTCTTCTCTGTAGCGAGGTAGAATTACTGCAAAGAAATATGTTGCTGTCAGAAAAGACAGATGTTAAGATATCTGAGAGAAAGAAA
Organism: Cettia cetti; assembly: GCA_013401135.1. Lineage (NCBI taxonomy): Eukaryota > Metazoa > Chordata > Aves > Passeriformes > Sylviidae > Cettia > Cettia cetti. Next base: position 21,030 of record VZUI01002758.1, read on the forward strand.
ATCTGCAATTTGTTCCCTTTTTCAGATTTCCCAAGCAATTCACTGCAGACATGTCTTCTCACTGAAGCAGGATAAAAGTCTGAGCTTTTTGCCGCTGTTATTTATTCAAGACTAAAGAAATAAAAATGAATCAGATACTAATTCATCTGTCAATAACTACAGCAAAAGTGTTATTTCAGAATTTGTCTTTCCTGGCAGACCTTGGTGAAATTATTTCAATATATAAATTTTGAGTTCTAGAACGTGCTATTTTTAATATGAAAGGAAAATATTTGGGTTCTGTGATGATAATTTTAAACTTTATAAAAGAAAGTGTTCCTCATTGGTAGCTAGATTGCACAAAGGAAATAATTGCATTAACACCAAATTTTGCTCTACTGTTCTGGAAGCATAACAATTGCTCAATGTTTCAGTGTGGCTCAAACACACAATTGCTTCATGTCTTCCAAGAAGACTTCATTTTGGGATACAAACCACATAAGGAAGATGTGGAAGGGAAGGAAACTGAGATATTTTTCCAGCCATCACAAGGTATAACATAAACTATAACTAATATGAATGACTTGGTACCAAAAAATGTTCTTCAAGAATGCTAAAATCTAGCTGGCATGTGGTAATTTACTTTTCAATGTGAACCTGTAAAATTCAGTGAAATGGCTGTTATGTATTGCTCATATGAATTGTTGCTAAATGGTGTTAAACAAAGACATTCTAATTGTTTTGAGTGAAACAACTTATATGACAAAGTACATTTTCCAAAGTGCTTACATTGTATATAAAAATGTGAACAGAACAGAAGCACATTTTCTGCATCAATAGGTGGTTGCTGGTGATGGTGTCAATATATCTGGCTTTCAAGTTAATACAATGGAAAGTCACTGAGGGGTTTGGTAGTAGACTTAAAAAGTTGAAAAAAAAAAGAAAGCAGGCAGGTAGAAGAGTCTTTATAATCTGGCAAATGAGTTCAAACTGAATGGGAAGGCAAATATCTAATAAATTTGCCATTAATACTCAGAATGTCTGTAAGTCAGTATCTATTTTGTAATTCTTCTGTTGTCATGAGCATTCAAAATGTGAACTAAAGCATGCTACTAATAGTACTGTTTCAATATTTGGTTTTATAAACTAACGATTTATTTCAAAGATGAAAATGGGGTTTATATTGTCAATAGTTTTTAGAGAATCTTTTGCTATGGAAAAATTATTTAGGTTGAATATAAATTTCATTACCCTATATGAATATATATGTTTATATTATATATATAATATGTAAATCACAGGGTATCGTCCACCACCTTTCTCAGAGAAGTTCTACCTGGTAGTAATTGAAAAAGATAGCAGTGGCTGTTCTGTTCTTCAAATGTGGCATCTTCATCTCAAATCTGTGCAAGCCTGTTTAGGTGAGTGAGTGATTGTAATTTTCTTAGAGATATTTCTATCATATTATTTCAGATAAAACAAATTTTGTTGGTTCATTATGAAACAAATTGTGTCACCTTTTCCAAGCAGAAGCCTAAAAATCAAGAATCTTCAGAATAATATATCAATGTAATAGAAGCAGTAAAATTCCTTACAAACATTGGTTGCATTCTATACTAATAACAATATAAAAATGTGTTGATGGGGGTGAGTAATGTACTTAATGTACTTCTTTATTTCAAACTATCAGTATTTCAGAATGTTATGGATGTCTTAAATGAATAGTCACAGCATGCAATAAAACTGATGCAGCCTGCTAACATCATATAATTATTTTGTGTGCAGCTTGAATTCTTGTAAAAACAAATAAATTTGATTATCAGATAATCATGCCTCATTCTTGCAGACAGTTTTAGCGCTGTCATTTTTTTATACAGCAAAACCAACTGAAGCATCTTCAGCAGATAATAAACTTAGTGTACCTGAGCAGAAGACTGTGGATTCTTCTCCAGATGTATCACCTGGCATAAGTCCCATACCACGATCTTCATCAATTGCTAACCTTCAGACTGCTAGTAAACTCATTCTGAGCTCCAGACTTGTGTACAGCCAACCCCTGGATCTTCCTGTTGGTGTGGAAGTAGTAAGAGCAACTCCTTCAGCAGGTAACTTTAACATTTTTTTCCTATACAGTTGGTCCACTGATTTATCTCCTAGTTTATAGAATTGTATCTCCCCTGCCTATAAGATTCTGATTTACTGATTCAGGAAACACAGGACTGACAAAATGTTTTCAAATCATCATTCCCATGTCATGTTACTCTTTTGTAAATTTATCAAGTCCCCACAGGAAAGCTGTTCCTGAAACTTACTGCTCTAATAGTTGGAAATGTAACTTTTAGTCTTAATCTATTAATGGACGATTTATACCCACTTGCTCATTTGTCAGCATTCCTGTGTTTGGTATATAGTGGGCTTTTTACCTGATTCACTTACACCTTCTGTTTGTCTTTCTGTCTCTCCTGTTGTTTTTGGGTTTTTTTCCCTTTCCCTCTTAGGTTTCCTTTTGGTAGGCTATATGAGCCTAATCTTAACTTCCTTAATCTCATCTCCTTAAGGTTTTGTTTTAAGAGCTAGTCTCTGAATTAGTTCAGTTCCAGTTTATCTTCTTCAAATAGTCACCAGAAATGCAGGTGATAGGTAATGTTCAAGCTGCAAGACTGTTCCCAGCTCTGATATTATTTGCCCTTATCCAAATCAAAAAAATAACACCAAGTTGTAAAGTTCTCTAGCAGTAGGTAGACAGTGTTATGTCTGCCTTAATCATATAGGCATGCTACTATCTATTACTAAAAGTAAATATGTTTGTTCTGACTTCAGGTCACTTGAGTTCCTCATCAATATACCCTGTCTGCCTGGCACCTTATTTGATAGTGACGTCCTGTTCGGACAACAGAGTGCACTTCTGGAGATGCACTGTAGAGACAGACCTGAACAGCAGGACTGAAGAGAAGGAGACATACCACTGGAGAAAATGGCCTTTAATGAACGATGAAGGGGAAGACAACAGCAGTACAGTGAGCATAGTAGGAAGGCCAGTTGCTGTTAGCTGTTCTTACACAGGACGTCTTGCAGTAGCATACAAACAACCCATACAGCATAATGGGTTTGTTTCCAAAGAATTTTCCATGCATGTTTGTATACTTGAATGTGAGTCTACTGGAGGATCAGAGTGGGTTTTGGAACAGACAATTCATCTGGATGATTTAGTTAAGGTTGGAAGTGTACTTGACTCAAGGGTGAGCGTGGATAGTAATTTATTTGTTTACAGTAAGTCGGATGGTTTTTTGAATAAGGACAAATACCTGGTGCCCAGTATCAAGCATTTGGTGCATTTGGACTGGGTTTCAAAAGAAGATGGTTCACATATACTGACAGTTGGAGTGGGTGCCAACATCTTCATGTACGGAAGGCTTTCGGGGATTGTAACGGATCAAACCAGCAGCAAAGAGGGAGTAGCTGTCATCACCCTGCCACTAGGAGGGAGCATAAAACAAGGTGTGAAGTCAAAGTGGGTGTTGCTGAGGTCCATTGATTTGGTTTCATCCGTAGATGGCACTCCTTCCCTGCCTGTGTCTCTGTCCTGGGTGAGAGATGGAATACTGGTGGTGGGAATGGACTGTGAAATGCACGTTTATGCCCAGTGGAAACACGCGGTCAAGTTTGGAAATGGAGAAAGCGATGTCTTTACTTCTGAAGACCCAACAACACAGGATCCATTCAAAACAAGCGCAGTAGTGAAGAAGACCAGTGTAATCGATGGGGCAGGTATTGTGGATGATGTTTTTGGTGCTCCAATTGTAATTCAGGATGGGGGCCTCTTTGAAGCTGCTCATGTTCTTTCACCTACTCTGCCCCAGTATCATCCGACCCAGTTGTTAGAACTGATGGACCTGGGTAAAGTTCGCCGAGCTAAAGCCATTCTGTCGCATTTAGTTAAATGCATTGCAGGAGAAGTTGCAATTGTCAAAGACACAGAAGCTGGAGAAGGGACTGGCCCTAAACGCCATCTTTCTCGCACCATCAGTGTGAGTGGCAGTACTGCCAAGGATACCATCACTGCTGGGAAGGATGGTACCCGAGACTACACAGAGATAGACTCAATTCCCCCACTGCCACTGTATGCACTGCTTGCTGCAGATCAGGATGCCACCTATGTTGCTGAAGAAACGTCTAAAATACCTCAGGGCTCTGAAGACCATACAAAGAGAAAAACAGAGGATCAGTACTCAGATCTGTTCCAGGTTCAACCTGTTACAACCGAAGACTTTATAGATTTTGAGCCTGAAAAAAGGGAGAGTAAATCCAAAGTTATTAATCTATCACAGTATGGGCCAACTTACTTTGGCCGAGAACACGCCAGTGTCCTTTCAAGCCACCTGATGCACTCAAGCCTGCCAGGCCTCACTCGACTGGAGCAGATGTTCCTTGTAGCTCTGGCAGACACCGTGGCCACGACAAGCACTGAACTGGATGAGAACAGAGATAAGAATTACTCAGGTTAGTAACTGACATATTATTGAATTAATATTCTTCTTCTTCTCAGCAAAGGTAAACTTAGTCCTTGGGTATTTGGGGATAACAAAGCTGAAAGTTAGGATCACTTATTTGGGTTAGATACAGTAGGAAAGAAAAACAGATGTAAGTATCTACTTGCGGTTCATACATAATAAATAACTCCTAGTTCAGGTTCTCAGCAGCCCTTAGAAGCATACATTCCTCACACACTCTAATGATAACTTGTATATATGTCTACTGTAGTCAGCTGCATATTGAAAAGTGTGTTTTCTATGGCACAGGAAGAGATACCTTAGATGAATGTGGCCTCCGGTACCTGCTGGCCATGCGCTTGCACACCTGCCTGCTGACATCCCTGCCTCCCCTGTACCGCGTCCAGCTGCTCCACCAAGGTAACCTCACAGGGAAGGAAGGATCTGCCGACCTTTGATTTATGATGTCATATTTCTATCATCTGCAGCTTAATTTTCTATTTCATTAAGGTCATTATCTTGCAAAGGCTTGGTGTAGGCTTCCCTACATGCACTGTAAATAGCAAAGAAAGCATGGCTCTAGAGTAGAAGATTCTGGCCTATCCAGTTCCAGGCATGAATAAATTCCCCAACCAGGTAAAACACAGATTATATATGTAATTCATTGTTTCTGCTGGAAGAGTTAAGATATTTCCTTACATGAGCATGGGTTTATGTTAAAAATATTCTATTATTTTCATCAAAGCAGGTTTGTTGTTTTTTGGGGTTTTTTTCTCAATCTGACTAAACGCTGTTGTGAAATGCTGAAAAGAAAAGAAGTTACCACCTAAAGAGCAGAGAAAAAGGTTCCTGTCTCAAAATGGGTCTGCTTCTGTGATAACAGAATATTCTTCCTTCAGTCCTTCAACATATAATTCTTGTATATTTATGAATTGGGTACTGGGAAATGATGAAAGAAGTACAGAGGAGAGGACATCCCTAACTAGCAAAAAGATATTTCAGCTGTCCTTTTAACAGCTCTACTTCCTTTTGAGGAAATTGGTGTTTCTCAGATGGACCCAGCTCTTGGGTTGGAGACCTCGTTTTGCATCCCTGATGTATTCCATTTGCTTATTAGCAACGCTTAGTCTTCTGAATTGTGTTGGTTTGTGTTATTGCTTAGGCTTGTCAACTTGCCATTTTGCATGGGCTTTCCATTCTGAGGCTGAGGAGGAGTTGATCAATATGATTCCTGCTATCCAGAAGGGAGACCCACAGTGGTCTGACCTGAGAGCTATGGGCATTGGTTGGTGGGTCAGGAATATCAACACTCTCCGAAGGTGCATCGAGAAGGTACCTTTTACTGGTTGCAGATTCTAGCTGCATGCTCTTAGATGTGCCTACTATACTAATTTTCCTAATCATCCAATGTAAAAATATATTTTCAAATGTTACAGTTTAATCAAAGAATCCAGGACCAAAACAATTACCCTAGTACTCCAAATCAAATCCAATTACATGAGAGTCCTATATTAAACCCAGTATTCATTCAAGAGAAACTATTATTAGCTGAAGTATTTTTAAGTAATAGATTGCAAGAGGAATTTCACCTAATAGTATGAATTACCAAAACAATTTTAAAGAAAATAGTTTTATTTGCACATTCCTAATGTCCCACTGTGCTTGAGAGGGGTTGCTACCTGCAATAGTGCTGTTTTTTGACACTTAAAAGCATTTACAGTGTAGATCTCTGTTACATAGGAGTAAAACATTCTCACAGAAATTACTGTGCTGCTTTGTAGAGATAATATGGTCTACTTGGCCATCCTCTGTGACAAGGAACACAGGTTATTCAGCTAAAAGCAGCTTTTGTATTTTCATTGATAATAGTAGGCTTTGTTCACTACAGGTTGCAAAAGCTTCGTTCCAGAGGAACAATGATGCCTTAGATGCTGCACTTTTTTACCTTGCTATGAAGAAAAAGGCAGTGGTGTGGGGTCTATTTAGGTGAGTTCTGCTAATTTGAAGTTTGATTAAATCCTAATTGAACTAGGAATGCAAAGCAGAACTCATTCAAACATAGAGTTTAATTTCAAGTAATGTTGTTCAAGTAATAGTGTGCTAAGGTACATAATAAATAGCTCTATACATTGCATTTCTTTATACAGGTCCCAGCATGATGAAAAGATGACTGCCTTTTTCAGCCACAACTTCAATGAAGACCGATGGCGTAAAGCTGCTTTAAAAAATGCTTTTGCTTTGTTGGGAAAACAACGTTTTGAGCAGTCAGCTGCATTTTTCTTGCTAGCAGGTTCACTAAAAGATGCTATAGAGGTATCCACTTTTGAGAAATTAAGTTTCAGTTTCTAATTTGACCTATTTTACTGCATCCTTACAAGCTGTTGAAGTTTTCACAAATTGTGGCAGCACAAATGGGATGGTGTGTCCACACAGGATCCCCTTGTGCCCTGCAGACATGCCATTTACCTCCAGACTACTGTGAAAAGCAGCTGGGAAGCTGATTTGAAGGCCAGAATAGTTGTTCAGATACACCATTCCTCAGTGGAAGCACTCTTGTGACCCTTCTGGCAAAACTTTGTTTGAACTGCATAGTTAAGTTGTAGCACTCTGTTCTGCCTCCAGCTATTCTGCGTGACCTATTGGTACAATATTAAGTAAAAAAAGAAGTCAAGAGTTCTCTTCTGAAGTAGTTCTGGGATCCCTTTTTAGTGGAGCTATTGATACTGCTTTCCACAAGGGAGGTGGGAACTGTGAGAAGGATCATAAGCTAAGCAGCTTCTCTCAGGAGAGGATGGGAGTTAGAGAACCTTTAGAATACCTGCCTGTTTACAGTATGTTTCTTTACTTGAGAATGTATTTTCCTTGGAGATGTAATTCTGCACGAGATGGTGTGAAAAATATCTTACCAGTGATGTAATAACATGAGAGTTGGAGTGTGCAACAATTCTACTAGATAGAATAAAAATAGACATCTTTATCTTCTGCTATATTAATTTTAATGCTATGCACCGCTATGAATATTAAAATTCCTAAACAGAAGAAAATGTTACTTGGATATATATCACTTTCCACATTTTTGACCTGAAGATTAATTTATACTTCAAAGAACAGCTAAGAGGAGAAAAAAATTATCTGTTCTGTAAACATGTATTGCTATTCACTTTATTTTATAGTACTCCCTTTCCCTCATAAAACAACCTTTTCCCCACTGCTTATCATAGGTGTGCCTTGAGAAAATGGAAGACATCCAGTTGGCCATGGTCATTGCTCGTTTGTATGAATCAGAGTTTGAAACCTCTGTCACGTACACCTCCATTCTCTATGAAAAGATTTTGGGTTGCCAGAAGGATGGAACTGGATTCAGCTGTACTAAGTTGCATTCTGATCCATTTCTGAGAAGTATTGCATACTGGATAATGAAAGATTACACACGAGCACTGGATACACTATTGGAACAAACACCCAAAGATGATGATGAAAACCCAGGTAAGAGAAAAAATATTAGTCTGATAGGAAAAACTTTTTAAGAAAAAAGAAAAGGGGGAGAAATGCTTTAAAACAATATAAATATCTGTTTTTAGTTCTTTCCAAGGTTTGTCTTCAACCCTCTAACACCAAATGTAGTTCCTGCTGTCTTCTGAGCTCAGGAGAGCTGTCTTAGTTTGGCACTTCCATACAATACTTGCCTAGTAATGGATGCTGGTTGGTCTTTCTTCCAGTGGACTTAAATTCTTGTTCTTGTTTCTAAGAATTAGCAGTATTGTAGCAGGATTTCCTATCCCATCTCTTCAAGAGTAGTGTTAAGTGACAGGTGGCTACACAGGTTTCATATTCCCTATAGGAATTTCTTTGGAGAAGTCTCTACCTGGATGATCATCTCAGCTGTCTTTTAGCTTAGCTGAGTGCAATGTAACTGCGAGGCAAATGATAGAATTTGTAATCTTTCTATTCATCCAGCTCATACTTTTATTCTTTTTGTGGGGAATAGCTAATTATTCCATTTTATTTTGTTAAGTAGACCCAAAATTGGTTTTGTGTGTTTTGATAAATCTCTAATGCAGGAAATAACTGCAAAACAGAGTAATACCATCTAAAAGGCATTTTCAATAAATCTGTTTAATTCCTCAGTTATCGTCAAATCCTGCAATCCTGTGGTGTTCAGTTTTTACAACTATCTTCGGACCCACCCTCTGCTCATCCGAAGATACTTCAGCTCACCAGAAGGAACTCTGGCCACCTTAGGTCTAAAAACTGAGAAAAGCTTCGTTGATAAAATTAATCTTATAGAAAGAAAATTATTCTTCACTACTGCAAATGCTCATTTTAAAGTGGGCTGCCCTGTACTAGCCCTTGAAGTCCTTTCCAAAATTCCAAAAATAAGGAAAAAGTCTACTGTAGCTGAAGAAAAGGATTCATCCAGTCCTTCAATCCAGGCTGATGTTTCAGATTCCAAAGCCCTACAGGATGGTGCTGGAAGTGGTGATATAGACTGGTCAAAACCCATTTCATCTTCCTTTGCTTTGGAGAGCACTACTCAATCTTCAGCACAATTTGACTGGAGTCAACCAGCAGTAAAATTTGATGACGAGCCACTTACTCTTGATTGGGGTGAAGACAAAAATGGGTCAGATGAAGAAGACAAGGATGTTGGGATAATGATGAAAAAGTCTGATTCTAAGAGTGAAGATGAGAGAACTTCAGACACCAGCATGGCTCAAACACCACGTGGGGAGGTTTCTGAGGCAGGAGACACTGAGGTTGATGTTATTGCCGAGCAACTAAAGTTCAGAGCCTGTTTGAAAATCCTTATGACTGAGCTGAGGACTTTGGCTACAGGTTATGAAGTGGATGGAGGAAAGCTCAGATTTCAGCTGTACAACTGGCTGGAAAAAGAGATTGCTGCTATGCATGAAATATGCAACCACGACGCAGGGGACAAAGACTACTGTAAAACATATACCAAAGTAAATGGGGATCTGCTTGACCCCGAAGATATTACGGACAAGCCAGACATTGGCTCGTACGAACGGCACCAGATCGAAAGGCGGAGGTTACAGGCAAAGCGAGAGCATGCTGAGAGACGGAAGTGGTGGCTGCAGAAGAACCAAGCTCTTCTCAGGGTTTTTCTCAGTTATTGTAGTCTTCATGGGGCACAAGGTGGAGGTTTAGCATCTGTAAGGATGGAGCTGAAGTTCTTGCTGCAGGAGTCACAGCAGGTAAAGCAAATTCAGCTCATTTCTATTGATGAATGTGAACAGTTCTGGACTGCCAGTTATGACAAATGCATGAGTTTGTGCCTAGACAGATGCTGCTCATGTTCTGCAAGTCTAATGGTCATGATCATTCTAATGTTCTTGGAGAAAGAACTTGCTATTTAAATCTGCTGCTTTTCCCAGAACGGATTATTTGGTTCTGAAGAATCTGCTATGTTACACCGAGGATCAGGCTACCTATGAGTATGGAATATAAATGTTGCTGTTTTATATTGTGGCTGCAGCACCATATGTTACTATGACAAAATTTTGGTCACAATTTCTAGGTACCTATATAATGAATTAAATTCACAGTTACTGAAATAAAACAAAATCTCATTCCTAGACCTCTGCAGATCATGCAAAGGAGCTAAAAGGAATGGGGACTTAGCTTCAAGGCTCAACAAATAATATAAAGTCAGACAGGATACTACTTTCATTATTCTGTTATGGCATTTTCTACATTCCATACAAAAGGAGATGTTTTATAGTAAATGGTAATTACTACACTGAGCTACAGCAGATAATCCAATGTTGGGCAAGTCTGTTAACATTCTCTAGTCCTAGATTTTTCCTGTTTCAAATAGAGGCAACAAACAACTGTTTTGGTGGTACTTGGCTTTGAATGTACATTAAAGAGTTTTTAAAAGTTCTGTTTGTTTCCCCTTGAGAAACTCAGATGAGTAAAAATTTGGCTTTGTTACTAAACTCAGAGCAATGACTATTGTATCAACTTGTGCTACTGCAAGTACATTTTTAGTTAGAGGTTCTTAACAGACAATCTTCACACTTCCTAATGAACTACATGAAAATACTCTTCCTGCATGAAATCAAAATGTTCTCCAGCAAACTTGACTGTCAGGTCTGAACTTTGTTATTACAGTAAATAATAACTTGCTTTTGACAGTAAAATCTTGTCTGTACTGAGTAGACAGCAGTGGAAGAGGATAAAAAGCCTGGGAAATTTATTTAAGGTGTAAATTTTTCTCTATTTTTATTTTTTTTCAAAGCAATGATTTTAAATACAGTCTTTTCTTTTAAACAGGAAACTACTGTAAAGCAACTTCAGTCTCCACTTCCACTACCCACAACACTACCACTGCTTTCTGCAAGCATAGCATCCACAAAAACTGTGATAGCTAATCCTGTGCTGTATTTGAACAACCACATCCATGATATCCTTTACACTATTGTGCAGATGAAATCGCCACCACATCCTAATATTGAAGATGTCAAGGTAATTCATAGCTTTAATCTAAGACCTGATGTTTGATGAAATGGAAAGATAGTAGGAAAAGACAGGAATGAGTACAGGGTGAGTTTAGGAAAGTTTGCTTTTTTAACAGGTGGACTACCATTTTCTTCACACTGCAGATTTCATTGAAATTTCCAAGAAATCCTTCATTTCCTCTTTTTAAGAACTGGACTGTTTTGCATTGTGAGGCAGAACCAGTTATTTTGTTACCCCTGAAGACTAATGGAATTTATAAGCACATAACTGAGGTTAAAAAAGAGATTTTAGATAAAACTATTATATCATGACTACACAAACTTCCTATTTTATGCATATTGAGTAGCTATTACATTGAACTGCAGTGTTATATAGTACAGCTTCCAGAAACCAGTCCATAAAATCCATTGTGATAACAGGACATGCTTAATCACTGCTTCAATATGCTCATTTACTGTGGCTGTTCTGTATTAGAATCAAGTTAATTATCTTGACATAGTATTAGAAGGTGTTGTCTGCCATCAAATTATCTTGAACAAACAGTTGTGATTTTCTAAGCTCTGTACTGTAAACTTAAAGTAACATTCAGTTACTATTTCTTGCACTTGCTTTAAAACTAGGACAGTACTGCAGAACACATTTCCAATAGCCTTTAGAAAGCAATGTATTTTACTCACCTTTTATGTAAAACATATAACTTATTGGTTCTCTTTATTTTAGGTGTACACACTTCATTCTTTAGCAGCTTCACTTTCTGCATCCATTTATCAAGCACTATGTGACAGCCACAGTTACAGGTAAAGAGGGATGTTGTCATACAGTCCTACTTTTGCAGTATACTTTGTGCATCCTAAATGGAAATTCTTCCTGCATGTGACTTAAAAAGGGATTAAATGTTTGTGTATGGGTAAAGATACTTGTCCACATTAAACATAGCTAACTTTGATATGCACAATCAATTATACACAGATAAAATAATATCAACCATTCAGGGTTTTTTCCATAAACAGTAGGAAAATATAATGGCACTCTCACTTGGGACACTCACTTTCTCATCAGAAAAAAATTTATTTGTATGCAGCAGTCAAACAGAAGCAAATCAGTTTACTGGGATGGTTTATCAAGGACTGCTTTTGAGTGATCGACGCAGGTTGAGGACAGAAAGCATTGAAGAGCACGCAACTCCAAATTCATCTCCTGCTCAGTGGCCTGGTGAGACTAAAATAAGGTTACTTTTAGCTCCACTGGACCAGCTCCATGTGCCAGAATTATTCCACTGTCCTGTATGAGGGATGAAATAGTGGATAATCAATGACAGATGTTTTTAACTTAGTTCTCAAAATATTAACAGCCTTTCACTTTTTCACATATCAAAACAAATAAAAATAAACTTTGTATCTGGCAAACATCTTCCTTGAAGAAGAGACCATGGTCTTTAGGATAAACTTAATGACAATTTGTCACCCTATAATGTTTTCCTCCACTCTGCCTAACCTCCTAGCAATGCTATCTCTTATTGTCTCCACAGTACTGTCCTACATGTATGCTGTACTTGTTACAGCCATCAAAGCAGCTGATTCCCATGTACAAGCATCAACTGTGGAAATGATGCAGGAATTTCATAGGCATGCTGAACTGCCCTTAGTATTTGCAGAGGAATGCAATGCTAAAGTCCCAGTCCCAAGAGAGCTTTTTATTATTTTGATCTCTATGATTTTAAGAAAAATGTTAGTAGTATGTTTCATCCGAATAACAACATCACGTGGCTGCTAGTGTTTACCATGAAGTGTAGAGGTTAAACATTTTCTTTCTCTCCATCTGTCCTCCTACTCGTTTAATCCCAGAATTTTTTTTCCACTTTGCAGGTGTGAGTTCACTTATCAACCTCTTAAGTTCAGCTCAGGACGAAGACCAACCGAAGCTGAACATCCTGCTGTGCGAAGCTGTGGTGGCCGTGTACCTGAGCCTGCTGATCCACGCGCTGGCCACCAACTCGTGTAACGAGCTGTTCCGGCTGGCGGCGCACCCGCTCAACAGCCGCATGTGGGCGGCCGTCTTCGGCGGCGGCGTCAAGCTGCTCGTCAAACCCCGCCGGCAGTCCGAAAACATCCCAGGTACGCTGCTCCTGAGCTCAGGGAAACGCCTGCCTGCGTGCCCTTTGCTAGCCTGGAGGGAGAGCCTTCCTGCCTCTTAAAGACCAGAGCAGAATTTAAGAAACTACTGCCAAGAAAACAGTTACGTTAACTAAAAAGCTGAAACAAATAATAGCCTTGCAGTTGTCCTTTGTAAAGGCATCCGGCACATTTTGAATTTGCTATAAAAACTGTATAGTACTAATAGTAATACTAGGTGCTTACTGATAATATTTTTCTGGACTTTCAGACATTATTTTTAAGGAAATAACCAGGTGATATAAATCAGTGTTAATACCTGTGAGTTTTTGTATGGGAGAGGAGTGTTATTTGATGAATGCAGTAATTAGAAAACAGTATTTCTGAAACCAGTTTCTATTGCAAGGTAGGATTTCACCTAGCACAAGACCACAGAGAAGAATACCAACTTTATCTGGCAGAAAAACAGCTCATGCATTTGTAATCTCCAACTAAACCCAAGATTTTTACAAAGAGAGATGAGCAAGTGTTAATATGCTGTATGAGGAAAAGCAAAAGTGGAGATTGGATTCAGATTCTGAAGACAAAGACAGATACAACCATTTGTGATAAACTTCAGCAATACTGAAATCACAGACATTTAAATCATCAAGGCTTGAAAATTATACAAAAATTAGACATTCCCTGTCCAGAATATAAAACCAAACAGTATAATAAGGCATTGCACCATTACAAGTATGCACAACAGGTATTTGTCATTCATGGAATAGGTTAAACTCATTTAGGGCAGTTATTTTCATAAGGTGAGAGCATGAATAACTTCTGTAAGTTGTGTTCATTTGAGATGTATTCTGTTTTCCTTTAACCTTCAAGCTGCTACACCTTCTGATGTTTCAGAGGATGGTAACGAAGGTCTGTAAAGACTTGCAGTGTAGATGAGTGTTGGTAGTGGCTTTTTTGGACAAACAGAATAGTTTTTAAGTACCTAGCTCCCTTCTAATAAAGTAAGTGTGATGTTCAATGTTGCCTGGCCAATAACACTTTGAAAAACGTATTCCAAATTAATATTTTGCTTACTATTAAGGCATTTTAAACCATAACACTTTAAAATAGACTTCAGTTGTCAAAACGCCTTTCTATTCAAATTTTCTTTGCTACCCTAAGAATTCCGCAGTTTATATTTGAGTAACTGCTTATTAAGCAGCATAATGTTTAGTGATATTTTACATATTACTTTATTTCTCAACAAAGTTTCTGAGTTTATCTCTTTCTTGAGAAATTTTTCAGCTAAAAGACTTTTAAAAAGCTACATCTCCTAAGAACTTCATCCAATATGTAAATGTAAAGTAAAATGTATTTTTCATAATATGTCCAATGTCTAAATGCCACAGTTGTTGAATTTATAATAATGAAACTTTTTTATCATTACACTTACTTTATTTAGGCTGGCTTTGATTCTAAATCAGTAGAAATTAGTACCAATCACAATGGTGTTAGTTGTTTCAGTTATAAAATACAGATATTTTAAAGATGCAATACTAATATCAGCTTTTTTATTTACCTGAATTTAGCACCTCCTCTTCCATCAGAAGAAATGGATAAACACCGCCGTCGGTTTAACATGAGAATGCTGGTGCCAGGAAGACCAGTAAAAGACAGCAATGTACCACCACCTGTACCTGCAGAAAGACCCTCTTACAAAGAAAAGTTTATTCCTCCAGAACTCAGCATGTGGGACTATTTTATGGCAAAGGTAATTGAAAATTCCATTCAGTTTTAAAGGACAAAAAATAAAGTGAAAATTCTGAGCACTCTTAGTAGTGAGATGCAGAATATTATCCTCATAATAAAAGATAAAGAGTCTACAAGTCTATTACTTCACTTTCAAAACATGGTCTTGTCAATAATAGTGAGTAACACTTTTCCCCCTCACTAATTACTTACATTTTGTGGGACATTGACTTATAGGTTAAATTGCTGTCATTTAGACTATGAGAGTCATAAGTGAAGTCATAGAAGAGAGGAGAATATTGTTTTTATACAGACTTTTGCTTTGCATTGCAGCCCTTTCTCCCTTTGTCAGACAGTGGTGTTATATACGATTCTGATGAAAGCGTTCACAGTGATGAGGAAGAGGACGACGCCTTCCTCTCCGATGTGCAGATCCAGGAACACACAGATGCCAATTCTTACAGGTGAGCAGCAATTGTCACTACTTTAGAATAATTATGTCATATGCTTACCTTTGCTTTCAAATTTAAAAAAAAAAAATGGATCTTTTGCACCATCCAATGTAAGTCAAGCGATTTTAGTACTGTGGGTAGACTTTACTATGGTGGTAGGAGAAAAGAAATTAGAAATTCTCATCACAATAACAGTTCCCCATTTACTTTTCAGAAAAAAGGGATTAGGAGGTTTAAGTTGTGTGGTTTGCAGTTTTTTGGGGAGGGGAAAACAACTGAGAAACACCCATTTTCATTTTTAAGACTCAACATGAGATACCACAATGCCAGCTCTAGAATAAGCATGTAGTTTTTGAATGAGGTGCAGGTTAAATAGAACCTTTCTAACCTGTGTATTTGCTTGAAGAAGAAAAATACTCTGTAGATAACTCTTTATGTTTTTTTAACAAGACTAAATCTATTCTTTTTATACAGCTGGGCTCTTCTACATCTGACAATGGTTAAATTAGTTCTGCACAACATTAAGAACTTCTTTCCCATTGCTGGTCTGGAATTCACCGGTATGCTAAATCCTGCTTTACATTTTATTTTTCTGTATATGTGGCTTCCTGTCAGACTTCACATTTTAATTCTAATTTTAAAATTCAAATAATTAAATACCTCATTTATTACAATTTCCAACATGTACATTTCCTTTCAAGATTTTTTTTTTTGGATGGTTACATTATTATGGGGGTTTTATACTCACTGCAACTTAGGGTTTTTTTCTCAGAGTCTTACTTTATTCATATTTCTGTTTAGATCTGCCTGTAACATCTCCATTGGGCATTGCTGTAATAAAAAATTTAGAACACTGGGAACAGATTCTTCAAGATAGAATGGACCAGTTTGAAGGCCCACCTCCAAATTACATCAATACTTACCCCAGTGACCTTGGTGTAGGGGCAGGACCAGCTGTTCTCCGCAATAAAGCGATGATTGAACCTGAAAACACACCATTCAAGTAAGTATTTTTTCCAAGCGAAAACACATTCTTTGATTACAGAAATTCTAAAGAGCATTTCCTCCTCATGTTAAACAGCCAAACGAAGGTTGTCTAGATCTTAAGTATGATAGCCAATGTTCTACAGAAACCATTTTCCCACATCCCTTTGTTCATTCTTTGTGCAGCTGCCTGTCTCCTGCAGCAGCCTATATTTTGCTGCACCTTTCACAGCTGCAACAATGAAGGAAAGTGAGGAAAGAGCAGGGGTTGTAGGAATCAAGGGCAGTGGCTGCTGCTGGGAACACCCTATTCAACCTGTTTTACTATTCCTTCAAGCAGTTTTCTCTCACCCTATCCCAGCAACAGCAGAGTTATATAACACATGAGATGTCTGGGGGAGGAGAAAGACAGTTGTACTAAGGTCCTTTTAAGGCTAATCCTCCTGTGTTTAGACACTGTCATGCCTGGAGGTGTCTGTAAATGCAGATACTGGACTGTGTTTTCAACTCAAAAATAGCTTGCTTTTCTTGATATATTAAACTACAACTGAGTCAACAGTGCAAAATGGCTCAGCAGTGCCCTAGCAGCCAGGAGGGCCCAGCATGTCCTGGGGTGCATCAGGCACAGCATGGCCAGCCAGGCAAGGGAGGAGATTGTCCTGCTCTGCTCTGCTCTGCGGTGGCCTCACCTCGGGTGCTGGGGCAGTTTTGGCTGCCACAATATAATAAAGATATAAAACTATTAGAGAGCATCCAAAGGATGCAGTGAAGATGGTAAAGGGTCTGGAGGTGAAGCCGTGTGAGGAGCACCTGAGGGCACTTGGTCTGTTCAGCCTGGAGGGGACTGAGGGCAGCCTCACTGCAGGTACAGCCTCCTCCTGAGGGGAAGAGGAGGGGCAGGCACTGATCTCTGCTCTCTGGTGACAATGACAGGACACAAGGGGATGGCCTGAAGTTGTGTCAGGGGAAGTTCTTCACCCAGAAGATGGTGGGGCACTGAAACAGGCTCCCTGGGGTAGTGGGCACAGCACCACCAACAAAGTGCCAGAAGTGTTGGGTCAACACTCTCAGGCACACGGTGGAATTCTTAGACTTGAGTTAGACTTCAATGATCCTTGTGGGTACCTCCCAACTCAGGAGACTCTGTGTTTCTTTCCTTCTGCTTTATCCAGATCAAAGGATTACTCAGCTCTTCCAGCAAAAAGGCTCTGGCATTTTCTTGTGAAACAAGAACTTCTTCAGGAGACTTTCATAAGATATATATTCACAAAAAAAAGAAAGCAGAGTGAGGTAAACAAAGGATGTAACTTTCTTTGAAAAACAAAGCTCAATTATAACTGTTCCTCATCTCCTCAGTATTTAATTTTTCTTCCCATTTTTCATTGACATTTCAGTTTCTCTCATTTAATGTTTGGATTTTTTTTTACAAAATCAACATGACTGTCATGTTGTTGATTGGGATATCAACTGAACCAAATACTTTTAAATAAGACATATCTCACCTTTATGTATTTGAATACTATCCTGATAAACAGAACATTTGCAATAACGTAATAAGGAAAGAAATTTGAACATTCTTTTTTTTGGTGTGTCATACTGAAAAAGAAATTTAAATGTGCTATTCATTTGTGTATATGTATATATGCATGAGTAATATATACATATAAAAGTAATATTATATAGTAATATATAATATGGGGCTTTACAAATTGTACCGGTTGCAACTGTTATGTTCTAACTGAAAATTTAAGCCAACACATAAATATCGTGGGAAATAAGTATATGATTTAATATCTTTTAGAATTCCTGTAAGTATGGAGTTTGTGTGTGTATTACTCCTTCATTTATTTACTGTATCATACATTTTGTGTTCATCTAGGAGGCATTACATTTTAAGTGAGTTTGTTTAGATTCCTGTCTTAGTTTCTGTGCCTTTTATAAAAAGTTAAAAATACATTTGTCATCATTTACTGACAGAGTGGCCTTTAAAATCTAGTTTGGAATGTTTCATTCTTTTTTTATATTTGTTTGTGCATGTGTTTTGTGTTTGTGACTGTGTGATGTTATGTAGTCTGTAGAAGATCGTGTGGAGCAGGTCAAACAAAACTGCGTAGCAGAAGATCACAAAAACAAGGTAGTATCCCTTCTCCCAAACCTCTAGCACATTCTTAAAAGTTCTGTGGAACTGGCTTTTTTTTTCTAATGTGACTAACAGAAGCTGTGTGTTCTGTGTAGTCTGTGTGACAGGCTTTTAATCCATGAACTAACTTCAGATGTCCTGATAATTGGGATGAGTGAGCACCTTGTAAATAGTGTTGCACACACAACTTCGTGTTTCTTACACTCAAATATCACTTTTGGCTTCTAGAACACCAAAGAGTATGACAAGTCTAAAGTTTAGCTGCTGAAACAATGCTAAGGCCACTGAACTTTTCTTGCATGAATTTTGTATAGATTTTTGCACTCTGAGTGTACCACTACAAAACGGATTTTCAAGCTAATTGAAGTTTTTTTAAATGTTTTGTAGGTTGAAGCAGATCTTGGATACCCTGGAGGAAAAGCAAAAATCATTCATAAAGAATCAGATATGATAATGGCATTTGCAGTTAACAAGGTAAGCCTCAAATAGTACAAGAAATGTAATAAAAGATCTTAATTATAGTTAGTATAAATTTTGTATTTGTGCTGCATAGGCAAACAGCAATGAAATTGTTTTGGCATCTACACATGATGTTCAAGAACTTGATATTTCAGCTCTACTGGCTGCTCAGTCATTTATATGGATTGGGGAAGAATATGACAGAGAGTCTAAAAGGTAGGATTGTTTCTTTGTGGTTATATTAATAAGAGTATTGATTTTCTGTGCGGCTGCATCTATATTACCTGTGTAACCACAAATAGAGCATACAAAAAACGTTAATTACTCTTCTTCAGTAAGTTACAGATTGCTTTGCATGTGGGGGAAAGCAAGGTAATAATTACTGTCTTCAGGCATGCCTGCACTGCACAGTGAAGCAAAATCCTATGTGGTGCATAAGATAATAAAGGAGGTGCTACCTTGACACCCTGCAGTTCCCTTGCATCAGTGCAGTGTGGAGGGCAGCTGTGGTAGCTGGTGCTGGTTGTTCCTGTCCCCTCCATTCCTGTGCTGAGAACTGTGAATGCATCAGCTGCAGCGAGCACTCCTCTGAACCAGCTCCCTGCACACACAGGTCAGGAACAGCCCAACAATATTCCTCTCAAGGGAGCTTATATTCTTATATTGGGATCATCCCTTGAGATTAAACGTGAAAAGATTTGGGGCACGTGGAAGGAATTTGTACTGCATAACTGCTGGAATTACCAATTTATAGTCTCATTATTGTCACTTCCTCTGCCCACTGCCATTAAGCTCTTGAGAAATAAGCAAAGATCATCAGGAGCAAAGAAGCATTTGTTTAAAGCAGAACTGTTCTTTTACAGTTCCGATGACGTTGACTTCCGTGGCTCTACCACAACGCTGGCTCCTTCAACAGCACCATCGTTTGGAGTGAGTCAGATCCAGCCATCTCCATCCATGCCCTGGCTAGGCACTGGGCAAACCAGCACTGGAGCTGGTGTGGTGAGTACTTCTGTGTGTGCAGCTCAGGAGAGCAGGCTGTTATTTAGTAGAGAGACCCAGTGTGCATCAGTCATCATACTGTCAGTCCAGGATTGACATAAAATACCAAAAGGATAGGCCAAACTAAGTATTTTCTCAAATACTGGGGCTCAGAATTATTGTGATATAGAAAATAATGGGACAATCTGGGTGGTGTTCTTTCTTATGGGAACTTTGATGTAGGACCATTCAAATAATGTTAGCTTAATAGATTTTTTTTTTTTTTAACTAGGGGACACTTGCCACATAATAGTATAAACAAAATTGAATAGTGTGTTTATGTCTTTTTCAAAATTATTTTCATTTTTCTTTGTTTCGTATAAAGCTGATTAAAAGAAATCTGAATAACGTCAAGAGAATGGCTTCACATCCGGTCCATCAGTATTGTAAGTGAATCACTAGTATGGAATTCACAATTTTCTACAAAATACTGTACTATTAATGATGATCTTTTAATCTTAGATCTTACAGGAGCACAGGATGGAAGTGTCCGAATGTTTGAGTGGACAAGGCCACAGCAGCTGGTGTGCTTCCAGCAGGCTGGGAATGCCAGGGTGACAAGGATGTATTTCAATGCCCAGGGGAATAAGGTAAATACAGCATGCAGGGTTTGGAGGGAGGAGGGATTGGAGTTTTTATTCATAAGGAAATGTTTGGATGTGCTGTGACCTCTGAAGCAGTTTTAACTTCTACCATGCAGAGCTGTTAGGATGCCTTAGAACAATGATACTGTGCCATGCATTTTGGCTGCATGTGGGAGCTTTGTGATAAACCCTGACCCTTATTCTCCTTTTTCTTCTCTCAGCTCCACTTCTATCCCATATCCTGTTTGCCACATTTTCACGCTACTTGCTCTCCCTCTTCAGAAATCTGTGTTCCCCATATGGTGACCCTTTTAAATTAATATTAAAAAAAAAACCTATGAATGTTCCTTATTTTATAGATGCATGCTTGTATCAATAATAGAATTATTAAGGCTGGAAAAGACCTCAAAATCGTCAAGTCCAGCTGTCAATCAGTATAGGCACAGATCTTCAAGAAGTACCTCCCACTTTGCATTCTGGCCAAGATAAAGTTTTCACGGATTGCCTTACCTAGAAGAACCTGGAAGACAGGGATTATGCAGCCCATGAGTTGAAGGCTGTGAGTGTATTCCGCTAGAGTGGAGAGCAGAAAGGGTACAGAAAGACATGCATTGGCTAGAAGTGACTGTATGAGGGATGTGAGATGCACAAAGAAGAGTGGAGAAAGAAAGAAATTAGGAGGAATACCCACCTCTTTGGTTTTTCATGTTGCCCATTCTATTATTTTAACAGGTCTTGTCTCCATTTTTACTGACAAAAATATTTAACTTCGTTATAGTTAAAAGCTATAAAAAAAGAATTAAAGGTGTTTGGACATGACTGTACATAGCTATAAAACAGCAAAGGTGAAATAACTGGAAATACAAAGCACCTCTCAGCATATCTATTTTCAGGTGGCATAGAATGTTATTTAAACTTATTCTAAAAATGTATTTTGATTGTGCTTTGAGATATTGCAATCTTACCATTATGTGGGCATCAATCTTAAGTCAGAAATTGAGATGTACTTCTTGTTGCTGTGCTTCACATGAAGATCATTCAGGCAGGATTCATGAAACTCAACTAAAAAGAGAAAATATAAAAAATATTTCTAAAATTATTTTGTAAAATACAGAACATGCTGCATAAAATATTAAATGTTATTCATTTTGGTTGATAAATATAGCTCAGTCATTTTACCGTTCATGACTACAATCTTTCCACAACTGTTCTTATCATGCTTTTATGGAGTGCTGTCATGCATCTTACTTTTTAAAGCATTTTTAAGTACAGTCATGGAGTAATGATGCCTTTGTTAGCTTTAGCATCTAACATTAGGATTTGAAAAATAAGCTTCCATGCTTTCTCCATTTCCAGAAAAAAAATGAGTATGCAGGAGAGCATCAATCATTAAATAATCATTAAACAATTAGCACTGAACTCCCTTGGCTTCTAAACTAGTTTTTTTTTTGGCTTGACAATCATTGTTACTGATACTCAATTTGCAGGTGAAGGTTTGGTGGCTCAGGTGGGTTTTTCCCTGAAGTCAGCAGTTTACTGTCATGAAGCATCCAGTTACCACCATGTCATGCTAATAAATGCAGTTTGTTCCTTGCAGTGTGGTGTTGCTGATGGTGAAGGTTTCCTAAGTATTTGGCAAGTAAACCAAACCACTTCAAATCCTAAGCCCTACCTGGTAAGCAAACTATTTTTTTTCATTGTTATTATTATTGTAGAGGAAAGCAAAGTCTTTGACACTTGAGACAGGCCCAGAGCGTACGACTTTAATGAGACATATTTGATTTTGCTGCTTTTTAATTGGCACTCTTCATCAAAACAACTGCAGAGTTTCAATGGCACATCTTTGGAAAACCAATTGCACAATACCATAAGCTACAGTGTAATTACAAATACTCTTTCAACATTACCCGTGTTTAAATTAAAAATCAGGGTGAGAACTAACGACTTTATAACCCCAAAACTTAGTAAAAATACATTATTCAATACATTTTACTGGTTCTTAACGTAAGGACCATGCTTAATTTGAAGCTCAGGCTGTTGTCATACTGCCTGAGTTTTGTCATACAACAAATTCACTATACTGTGGATTTGTTCTTTATCACTTACTGTAGTATCTTTTCATTTTATACTGGATTTTAATCCATTGTTAATTCTCAGTTTCAAACTGTCAGTTTTTAAGCTTTGTTTCAAAGACTCTGTGTTCTGTTATCACTGACATCAGACTGACAGTAGTTACTTTTGATGCAAATAACAACTGGTAAGATTGCATTTTTCTGTTTGTTTTGTTTTTAATAGAGTTGGCAGTGCCACAGTAAAACCACAAGTGACTTTGCATTTATAACCTCTTCAAGTCTAGTTGCTACATCGGGACAATCCAATGATAACAGGTGTGTTTAAAGAAACAGTGAAGCATTTCAAAACAACTTATTCATCTCCCTTAACTTGCTAAGCTCTTGGGCATTAATGTGTGGCTGACATTTTAAGGTTTATTGTTCTAAGTTTTGTTACAGCTTGAGCTTGGCTAGATAATTTTTTTGAATACCATTTCTTCAGTTGCTTGTTTCCAGGTTTAGTTTGTGTCAGAAGTGATCAATAGTTAACCAAGTTTTTTTCTCAAGTTGTATTCCAAATGCAACTACTTTGCCATGAAACTGTTGCTGAGGGTAGAAATCTGTCCAGCAAAGCAGGATAATTTTTTTTCTCTGAAAAGACTGACTTTGGTAATTATTTGACACAACTTTTGATCAGTACACAGTTTAAGGGTAGAAGGTGTAGTTCCACTAAGAAGCATAACAAAGCAAAGCAAAGAATTAAAACCCTTAGTTCTTTGCAAATGCTCTCCAATGACTAGAGAGGGTTCAATTCTGCTTTCTAGACTGACATAAAATGTGAACACTCCATGAATCACTTGGCAATAGGCCATAATGATTCTGGTTTTTTCTCCCTCAGAAATGTGTGCCTCTGGGACACCTTGGTTTCATCTAGTAACAGTCTTATACATGGTAAGTAGTGGGGTGAAAATTAAACCTCTGCTTCTTACTGACTAAGGAAATACAGCTTGTGTGTGCATTTGGGGCAAGGGGAAAACCTTAGACTGGGGAACAGGTCTAAGTTTGTGTTGCACACTAATACTTGCACCAGACTGGTTCTGCACGCTCTCTAGCATGATACTAATATGCTCTATATGGAAAAGTATGAAGAAAGAACATCATAGAATGGTTTGGGTTGGAAAGGATCTTAAAAATCATCTCTTCCCACTCCCCTTGCCATGGGCAGGGACACCTTTCCCTTCACCAAGTTGCTCAAGATCAGCTATACTTATTTTAAATCAGGAATTTACCTGAACTTCATATGGTGAATTTTATATTTTCTCAAATTTTAAATTCAGGCATGACCCTGTATTTTAAAGTAACTTAGACTGCATATCATGCTTTCTTGTGTATTAGATTTAGGTATCTCTTATGAGAGCAATAAGCTGTGAGCTGATAAGACATTACCCATATGAATGAATGTGTCTGCAAAGTTAGAAAATATTCAGGTAGCAATTTATAGAAGAAATACATTTTAAGATTGAGAGCTACTTACAGTTTCAAATCTATAAAATTCTGACATCCTTCTTCCTCAGCCTTCACTTGTCATGACCACGGTGCCACAGTACTTCAGTATGCACCCAAGCATCAACTGCTCATTTCTGGAGGTAGGAAGGGATATATCTGCATCTTTGACATCAGACAGAGGCAAATCCTTTTCACCTTCCAAGCACACGAGTCAGCTGTCAAGGCCCTTGCACTGGATCCTTCCGAGGACTATTTTGTTACGGGCTCGGCCGAAGGCAACATGAAGGTAAGGCCAGATAAAGGAGCTGTGTTCTGGAGGAAGGTTTTTGGCTGAAGTAGTGTATTGTCATATGTAAATAGCCAGATAAATGCAGTAACAAAACAAAAACCCCAAAACCCCAAACCTACATTGGATGTACAGCCTGCTTGCTCTACATTTATAATGTAAACTGAAATATACTGGCAGACTTATAAAGCAAGTAGGTTTTGTCCTCCACTAAAGAACAGTCTTTTTAAGGTTGTGAGACTGATTTTAAGTGGATAAAGCAAACTGCACAATTCTGGAATCTTACCTTTGTTTTTCTCTCACTTAAAAATGTTCTGGCTTTGCCGTTGGACATTTCTTTGTAACACAGGGGGCGCTCAGCAACTTCAACATTGTGTGAAGTTTCTGTATCACCAAGTTCTATTTTTTTCTCCTGGTGCTGTAGCCCCAGGTACTGAGAGGACAGAGTAGCAAGAAACGAATACCAGCGAGAAAACAAGTAAACAAAATTTAAAAAAAAAAAAAAGCGAGAAATACAGTCCCTGTTTTAAGGGGCATTTTAGCTGAATACTAAAGGAAGGAAGTAGAGCATGGTAAAGAGAAGGTGAATACACTCTTTCCTTTTAGCCAGAGGACTGCTTAACAGGGGCTTTCCTGGGCTAGCCTTGATGAGGCTCCTGCTTAAGACACAACAGGCAGCTGTGCTTCCTATCACTCTGCATGCTTATTAATTGTGCAGCTTACTCTCTGCAGCATTCCTTAGCAGGAAAGCATTTCCAGCTGCTGGAAAGATGACAGTAGTCATCTTAGATGAAAATGTAACCTGTCCATTTCTGCAGCTTTCACTGGGGGAAGCTGGGAGGAGGACTCTGTTCAGGGGTAACACAGGGAAGCTTCTCCCTGTCCAATACCCAGCTGGTCCACAGTAAGGCAGCCTTACACTGCATCAGCAGACTCTCAAGACTCTTGGACTTGTAGTAATTGTTGCAATGAGGCAACAAAAAAATATCTTTTATCTTTGCTGAATAGAGTTCAGAACAGCCAGGCATCTCAAACATTAGGGGGAAAAATACAAATCATTTAATAATCATCTCCTTTTGCCATTCTTTTGATACAGGTGTGGAGACTGACTGGCTACAATTTAATTCATTCATTTAAAAACGAACATGCTAAGCAATCCCTTTTCAGAAATATTGGTGCTGGTGTCACGCAGATTGAGACTGTGCAGGGCAATCGTATCTTCTCCTGTGGAGCAGATGGCACACTGAAAATGAGGGTTCTTCCCAATGCTTTCAATGTACCTTCAGGCATTTTTGACATTCTGTAGCGTTCTGTGAGCTAAACCTGGTTTCTATAATGTCCCTATAAGTAGCTAAAAACACAGTGGTATGCACTGTGGAAAGAAAACATTGTGTTTCCTTTCAGAGAGTTACTGCAGCGTTACGTATTACGGGGAGAAAATGAACACTTTTACAACAGGTACATTTTGAATATGCCCATAAGGATCACTGGGGTGGAAATGCATGTACTGGATTGTAAAAGCAAGGAATTCAGCCCAGTATGGTTGGTCATGGGGGGGGTTATTGCTCAGTAACCCACAAGCTGCATTTTGTGAGTGTTGTAAAGATCCTGACAGTTGTCAGTCACTTCACAAGCACTGTGGCTTTACAAGTCAGTAAGCGTTTCTGACGTGATTCTGATTACTTTATTCCAGTTTTTCCCACTAAATGAAGCATGTATACAACTTCTCATTGTAAAATAGTTTAGTTTTAATTAAGGGTACTCAGTGTATTTGAATTCTGCAGAAAGTGTAATGGATGCAAACGCCGTGGAACGTGTGCAATCAAGGACGTACTGTGAGAGATGTATCACTTTATGCTGAGTTAGTATTATTGCACAGTTGATACTGTAACTTGCACATCAACACATTTTTAAATGCGATGGGGTTTAATTTGCACAGTATTTTCCTTTCTTTCTGAGCTATGTTTTCTATTGGACACCTGCCTTTACTTTAGGAATGTATTGTAAGCACTAAATGTTTGTAGTGAAGACATCCAGCATTCTAGTCAGCTTTTAGTTTTGAAAATCATTTGTCCAGAAAATACTTCATTAAATGAAGCTGTTAAGAGAATACCAATGGAACATATAATGCCACATTTCAGATGAATGTCAGGCTTTATGTGGCCAGCTAGTAAATAGTGGATAAAACTGGTAATTAAATTATTACCAGAGTATATTGTATAAACTATGCAGAGTTCAATATTGTTTGCTTGTAATATAACTAGCTACTGTTGTCAGATGTATTTTTCTGTTGTAAACAAAAAATATGGTCTTCAAGGACTGGAATGGATGTCTGTGTATTTAAATGTTAACAAACTGTCTTATTCCTCCAATGAAATTTTGATGTCTGTGCTGTATTGTAAGATATACTAGAATAAAAAGCACCTTTCTCCAAAGGTGATTTTAAATTGAAGCCTGTGAAGTAGGAGAAGTATGGAAAGAAGGAAGAGTAAATGTCACTGTTTAGTTTTCCCTTTGTAAGTTAAATAAATTACTTTTATTTCATGGAACAGCTCATTCTAGAACTCTTCCTTATATTTAAACAGATTTATCTAAATCTCCAGTACACTGACTGGATACTTCCTGAGTTAGCTTTAACTTGACCTCAGACTGTACTGAAATAAAAAAGATTAGCTGTTTACATTTTATTTTCAGCTGTTCTTGAGAGGTACAAGGTTAACAGAATTAAGTTCCACAGCTGCAAGAAGAAGAGGTAAAGAGGTAGAATTTCCTGGCCTTCCTTCTCCAAGAGGTTGATCCAAGTGTCTCAACAATGTTATGCAGAAGTTTACCATGCTTTAAGATAGGTACATTATCTAGACAATATCACATCCGACTTGAACTGTGTTTGCCCGATTATATTGTTACTTTGGGGGTATTTTAGCTGAAAATGCTTACTTTATTAGTACCACAATTCAATTTTTGAAAAAACACCACAATCAAACAAACATGCAGAAAACTACCAACCAAAACCCCTTCACCGCCCACAAGAGTCACAAGCAGCCCCCAGAACTGTAGCTCTGGAGTGTGAAGTGTCACACTCTTTATACAGGTACAGACAGAATTGTTAGTCTGTGAGTTTTGATGTATGTACTAGTTCAAAGTAATAATAATAACGATTTTTTGTTCCCTTCTGCATCTCTCTCCTTACCATGTTGGCCCTTAGTGATAACAGCAAATATCCTGATAAGAGCTCAGCCTTCCCTGTGTCACACACTGGAGCTTAGCTGCAGCAGAGGAGTTCTTACAGCACATATGCTGGACAAGGTTCTGCGGGCACAGACTTTCCCAAATTCATTAATCCCTTTGACAGGGCCTGGATCACACAGGTATTAAACAGCTCAGTGCGGTTCAGGATTTAAATAACACTTAGCTTCTAAGTATTTGGGCACATTCCATGATATTTAGCAATACACACAGGCAGCTTAAAAGTTCACACAGGGGTTTTCCAAGAGCATGATTTTGAATCTGGATACATAAAACAACAGTAGAGATTTTTATTCCAATGTTAATTTTAGAAATCTGAAATACCAGAACAAAATTAAAATCAAAAAGTTCCTATTAATTCTCACCTCTAACTGTCAAAAATTTGAATGTAAATGGGGAGCCTCTGACTTATAGTTAACAACAGATTAAGTCACTAAACATTATGATGATTCTAAAAATAGTAGCAAAAAAGTATACCCTTCATTTATGATTTCATTTGTGTGGATGAATGTGGGGACATTTTATTTTAGAAATATGCCTTACTGTATTTAAAGAGTTATAAGCAAGTTATGCTGGTGTAGCTTGTATGGCAGTGAGAGCCAAGGAAGGGTCTGCAGCAAGACAAGAAACTCAAATGCTGTTAAAAATGAAATTTTAATCATAAAGGTTATGTCTTTAATTTTAAACCTTGCTACTTTTCATCCAGCTCTCCATTTAAGAAACACAATTCATGTGTATTCAGTATTTAATGTCATTATTCCTATTTTGGGGAATAATGGATTTTGCTTTTGATTATTAACACTTGATTTGACTTGTCAAATTTTAAGCTTTCTGCTTTTTTTTTTCCTATTTAAACAAGTATTTCCACTTGTATTACTTTAACAGTTTTAAACCTTTGTCCAGAAAAGAGGGTCACAGAAAATCCCTGGAAACTAAATGAAAGTGACAAAGGTATTTGTACACGAAAGTTCATTATTTAGATGTTTATATTAGACTATCATCACTCACTAGGAAAGGATTGCAGAGAAGGTGATTGTAAATAAAAGTTACAAATAGTCTCTGCTGAGCACATAACCATGGAATAATCAATGTACATTAGACACAATTATCAGCTGAATAATGGGAAAAACAAAAGTATGTCTATGCTGTGTGCCAGCTGTAATAGTGAACAACAATTTTTTTAAAAGGTGAGGATGGCCTATGTAATTGATATGTGTTTATACAAAGGCACATGATCTCCTTTTATACCAAATAAATTCTCCCTTTTATACTCAGAAACCACCATCAAACAGAAAATGATACCAAGTAAAGAGACCTCAGTGTGTACATCACAGAGCTTTAAACAGATCCTTTAGTCAAAGGTGGCATGTGAAAATATATTCATCTGCCAAAATGGACTGGGTATACCATTAAGCTCCCATTCTCCCACGTGTACAAATTCTTGTCTCTCAGACTGTACGAAAGCATTGCAAGAACAGACTGTGAAGACCGTAACTCAAACCTTGCATCAATCTGCTTCCCTTCCAGTAAATCAAAAGCAAAACTTACTGTTGTGTCCTTAGTGTCAGTAACATACAGAATGCCACATGCTATGAATGCATTACCAGCCTTGGACTTAGGATAGGTGGTATTGATGTGCCGAAGGACTGAGAACGTTTCTTCATCGATGTGTGCTACCATCATATTTTCGTCAGTGCTGGAGGCATAGATAATCCACAGGCCCTTCTCATCCACTGCTATGTTGAAATACGTCTTGGAGTTGGAGAAGAGGTAGTTCCGGCCGTGGTGTAAGGCATTTTCGATGCGCAGGGTGCCCAGCGAGGCTTTGTCGAGCCCAAATCTGAAATGGGATGCAGCAAGGATTCATCAGGGCTGAATCACTGATAGAGGTGTTGAAATACTTGTTCAAGGATCATTCTGATGTCTTTTAAGATTAAGTTCTCAAAGAACCTTCAGAAACACCAGGAGAAAATTACAAAGTAATAACCAATCTGAAAGGTGCACAAGAGCCTGGATTTGCTTTGGTAGGTTTCACTTTTATTTAGTCTATGAGCTTTGTTATCACTGGGATGAAAGAAGCAACTAAAAGGAATGGGTATGAAAAAGAATTGGTTACCAGGTGAGGACCCAAAATTGGGAAATGGAGTCTATACAGAAGTTTGCTTTGGACTAGGTGGGAGCCAAAGGGAGAAAATGTGATTGACCAAAGCAGCAGGAATTCTGGGCAGCTTCACCTAGTCTTAGAGTTCCTCTGATGAAAACAGTTCAGATAATGTGATGATTTACTCAAGCAGACATCAAAGGAATAAAAATTCTGCTTTTGCAGAGCCGAAATTGTGACGTGATGGCCTCAATGGGATAGCCTGAATACTTCCATCTCTGACATATAAAATTGTTTTTATTCCGTAAAATTCCATAATAGGTTGATAATCTGAGGGCAGGAGCAGTGAGCAGCTAAATCATGTTCCTCTACTGGTTTAGGAAGGTAATCAGCTCCTCCCAAGACACATCTGCTGTCAGCATTTAATCACCCAATAACACTGGGCTTCAGCAAAGGCAGGGAGGGCATGGCTGTATCTTTTTAAATAATGCCCTCTGCAAAGAAGCACGTTTCAGTTCTTCTCTCACACTGTATAGCTCCATGCTTCAAATAGAGGAAAGAAAAATACTACTCAATAAAGGAACCTGCTACACTTGCAAGTATTTTTTTCTGAAAAGATAGGCTTAATCACAGGAACAGTTCGGATCCAGGAACATAGAATACTGGAAGAGTAATTTTTCTGCTTAAATAGCATTGACAGCATATATTGGAAAAACCACCCTAAGAAAAGTCAGGAATAATCAACCTAGATTGTTCCCCTCAGCTTTGTAAAACTCATATCTGCAGCAACTGCATATTCCAGCAGCATGTGTGTGCAATAATAAAAACAGTTAAAGGCTGGAGGAGATTTGAGAAATACATGTGTCAACCCTTTTAATTCTGTTAATTGCTTCACATCTGTAAATAACCTCATGCAAAGCTTAGAAGGACAGCCCTTAACAGGACTAGTTGCTCAGAAATGCAGATATTTTTCAGGATTCTCTTCTATAAAAAGCCAACAAGATAGAAAGCATCTCAAGATTCATTAGAAATACACAAATTCTGCAACACAGCACACCCCATCTTTTCCTGTTATATGTGAAAATCCTAAAGGGAGCTAAAATGTGAGGTTTCATTCCCAGGTTCTCTAGGGCTCCCCCAGTCAGGGACAGTCCTGCCTGGAATTCCAAATGTTCCAAAATTCTTTAATTTTCTGTCATCTTGAGGTAAATGACAAGATATAGTCCAATAGTTTCATCAACCACCAGAACTCAAGCTACAAACACTTTTCTCATCAGTAGCATTAAGGAAGTCAATAAAAAATAGAGAGATAGTAAAGCATGTTATGAAACTAAGTAAAAATAATGAAATTATCACAATGTTGGGGGTGTGACCATCATGAGAAAACCTGCCAAGGGTCAGACAAGCATAGTTTCACCAGCTTTTAAATATGACAAGAAACTCCTTTTGAATGTTTTCAACATTTGCAAAATGGACTACCCAGATCCTCACCTATACTTTCCATTAAAACAGTACAACAGCTCTCAGAAGATTTTATGGGGCCCAAATTCAAGGACTTCACTGTCACAGAATCTGTAGTGCCTCATTCTGTCTGTGCTGAAGGTAAATAATCTCAGAGTGAAGAACAGAACAGAAAGGCCATTTCTCAGCAGCTCCTTGAGAGGATTTGAAAGTTCCACAAATAATTTGTGTTTGTCTGTACATGAAGGCATTTCCCAATTAATGGAATGCAAGCAAAGGTGAGGAATCTCAGCCCTAACACTCTCTTGCTTAGACACTGATGGTCTTTTACAGACCACCAGAGAAAAA
This sequence comes from Cettia cetti, assembly GCA_013401135.1. NCBI lineage: Eukaryota > Metazoa > Chordata > Aves > Passeriformes > Sylviidae > Cettia > Cettia cetti. Next base: position 52,483 of record VZUI01002758.1, read on the forward strand.
GCTGAAAGATGTTTGAAGGAGGCTGCCAAAAAGTGAGCTTGTGCTTGGCAGAATAAATATTATAGAATCCTTGCAGCTTGCTCACATTCCTTGGCATCCACATGAATATAGGAAGGCAGCACTCACACCTGCTTGGGAACAGACATCAAAGTGTAGTACAAGTTCTTGGCTCAGACATCAGAGTCGTGTAAGAACTTGAAAGCACAAGCAATCTTTAACTTGCCCTTGAACTGTCTTTGGCTCTTCCCACAAGGTGAGATTTTGGGGTTGATTTGTACTCTCTGTCTCTGTCCTCAGTAGAAACTGAAATTAGAGATGTAATTCCCAGTTCCAGTTCAGGGAGACATATCAGGAAAGTAGTAGAAACTTCTTATTGTGAGGAAATCAAACACTGGAGCCACTCCTCCCCGGTGGAATGTGCAATTCTCCAGGTCGCCCTGTCCTCAGCAGGTGCCTCAGTGCCTCCCTCTGTGCCAGCAGCATTCCCTGCTGCTGCCAGCCAGAGCAGAGCACAGCAAGGGCTCTGCAAAGCCAAGTTTCACGAGTGGGCCACGGTCACAAAACCACCCACCTACACCTCCCACACTGCAGCTGAACCACTTCTGACTCAGATGCAGGTAGATACACAGCTTGTTCTTCTAAATCTAATCCTTTCTTCTGGTACCCAAATTCCTTAGTCAGTTCTCATTTCTTTCTTGTGATTATGAGCACAGCAAAGAATCCAAATTGAAGAACACCCACAGCAATGTAATGTTCAACAGAACCTGTTAGATCCCAGGATAGCCAAGAGGAGAATCTGTTGTCCTCTCTGCACATGGCATCTTGTTCAATCTGGGACCTATTGCCTAAAGAATTGTCACAGCAGAGCAGTGGTCCTGAGCTACTCTCCCAGTTTTCTTCTTCCCACATCTGCACACACAAATTGAAAGGCTGGTGGCCCATAATCTAGTTACAGATTGGAAATAATGAGTTATTCTGTTCTGGAAAGATCTCTGAACTGTTCCTCAATTCTTCCTATTTAGGTAGAACCAAAAAAAACCCCACAAAATGCTACAAGGAGAATTGTCTGCTTTCCTAGGTTCAGCTCTGGTACTGTAACCCATCACTCCTCCTTTCAAAACTTCACTTGTCTTATGCAAGCTATCTTTGACTTACTTCAGAATGACATTGGTTCCTCCCTTCTGATAGTAGAGATGATTGTTTTGTACTGCATGACCACATCCATAGAAGAATCCTGTGATGTTAATGATCCTGTAGCTGTCGTTCAGCAAGGCATTGGAATTTTCATATTCTTTTATGTAGTTTCCTAAACAAAGGGGAAAACATATTTTAAAAACCTATCATTTTGTTCACCTAATTTTGAGATCTCTATCCTGAAGTTCAGTCTTTATTGAAAGTCCATCTCAATCAACTATCTGACAAACAATTGTATTTGTGTTTTCAATAATATTCAACTTGCTGGAATCTAGAGACACAAAAAAAATCTACAGAAAGATGATCAAGAATCTTGATCCCACAGACCTAATGGGCCCTCATTCTGAACAGTTGATGTGTATCAGAAATACTTCCTTTTCTCACTTAGGTCCTGGATATTTTCCTGCTCTAAATGTATCCTATACAGCATTTGACTCATTTTCATGCCTAGCTAAATGAAAAGGCAAAACTCAGAGCTATAATTTAGAGGAGTAAAGCCGTAGGAAACTCTTGAAAGAAAAGGATAAAAAGCAACAAACAAGAGACACCTAAACTTGGATATGGTTTAAAAAACCCAAACATCAAGCTATTTTCAATATCTGATGTTGACTCTGAAAATATCTAAAGATACTACAAATGTCTACAACCATAGATATAGTCAAATATTAAACAGTAATATGGAAAATGTTCTGAAAAAGATCATTCTTATTAGTTTAGGTTGAAGGAATTAAGGAAGCAATGTCAGGATAACAATGGATTTTTGGTCAGTGGCTACTACTAAAAATACCTGAAAAATGCATGGTGAGCCAAATCCTTTCATCACTTATGTTTGCAGGTTCCCTCATCCAAGTTCCAAACGTCTGCTGCACACTGACAAAGTGAACAGGACTTCCTACAGACGTTATGACACATTCTAGTGGAAAAAAAACACATATCCATGATCTGTGACACTAAGAGAAAAAGTAGCACTTGAGCCACACTTTGTAGCAGGTTACCAGCTTTTTTTGAAGGACCTGGGATTCTGTCTTCAGCCTTTCCAGCGAGGGTATCATCATTTGGTACAGCACATGTCTCACCTAGGGTGGAGGGAAAAAGAAAAATGACACATTTTACCTGTTTGGGATGACAGATGGGCACATTAGTGACTCCACTAAAATAAAGGCATGACAACAGGGATTTTGCTTCATCTGGAAAAAAAATGCTTAGTTTGGTGTGGTCAAAAAATGAGATAAGTAAAGACTTGTTCTCACTTCTGCCAAGGAAATTAAGTGTTCAGGCTTACAGTCAACATTGAGGAGTAACTAATTAAATCAATATTTTGTTCCTTGGCTGTGAATTTCTGAGTAGCCGCTTAGGAAGAGAGAGTTGCCTTTTTCATGAGATAACTTCAGACAGCTGAGGTAGCTGGAAAATGGGTGATTTAGTAGTAAGACCAAAAGCATTTTCTTGGGAAGGAGTAGTTGTTAAAATCTGCATGCACAGATCCCCACAGGGCAGCAGAGAGGGTGGATCCTGTAGGCAGCACAGAGTTTTGCTCATGCTGTTAATGCCCAAGACAGCAGTAAAGCACTAACACATGCACGGGGTACATAATGACACTAAAGGTTGATATCCATGCCACTAAAGAAACAGGGTGGAATACTAAGGGAATGACATATTATTTACACATGTAGAAATGGTTCACATTAGAATCAAACACCTGGAAATGTTTTTCCCCACCCCACAACAATTTAAGGAGTAACTGGCTGGATTTTCTCTTAGCATTCACTGTTAAAACAATGCCTGAATTAAATTATTTATGGACCCTTTTCTATAAAGCCAGGTATCTCTTCTGCCCTTAAAACAATGTGACACATTTCAGTTTGCTTAGAATGAATAACCACAGAGAACTGTTCTCTGCGTTTAGCTGGTTTCATTGTAGCCTTGTTTTCTAATTCCGTTCTTAACTTTTATCTCCAGTATTTTGCACTGCTTGACACACTGCAAATTTTTAGACTTGCATTTTCATTGTTACCTTCTAATATATTCCTAGGATTTATGGTCTGTGATGAATTTTAAGTGACAAATATACTTAAAAATGGGGGAAAAAATAAAGTGATACTCAGAGGGTACCATGACATTGAGGAAAGAAAGGATAGATAATATTGCACTGTTGTTTTCTCCTTTAGGTCATATCCTCCTTTTGTTCATGCAGAATAAAACTACTCCAAGATGGAGCAAGAACAGCATGTATTTCTCCCATCCATTATCTAGGGCATTTGGTGAGATGATACTGAAAGTTTGCAAGTGATCACAGTGTGTCTCCTAGTAAGGCACAAACAGTCCACCCAGGCATGGGAAGCTGAATGCCTACAGCTGGAATTTACCAACTCCTTGAGATCCTCTTCCACGTTCCCCTTCCAAAATACTTCCAGAACATTTAAAAAAAACAAAATCACTCAGCAGAAATTATAAATTGCAATGCACAAGTTGATTTTTCTTGGGCTGAGTCTGGTAGTTGCAGTTGACTGAAGGAGCAGTTCCCTGTACAGCTGTTTATCTAAAACTATAGGATAGCCAAGGGCCAGGTCAGTGTTTGTACCAGAGCTGAGTGCACTATTTGCCTTTGAGAATATTTGCAATATTCTCCAGCTGCATGGATTAGAAAGCAACTAAAATCAAAGAGACAGTTTTCAATCAGAGATTCTTATGGGAAATTTTCACTGCTTTCTTTCTGCCAAAAACCAAGATTAATATGCTGCTGATTCCTCTCAAAAAATATTCTGGTTGAGAGTTAATGGAGTTTAAAAGTCATTAAAACTATTCATTTGGTCTGTTGGGGGAAGGTGGGAAGGATGGAGCAGAGATATTTTGCTTCTTTCAGAATTCACTAACAGTACCAGAGAGAAAAAAATATACCCGCACTTCCAACTAATTATTCTCTTCTCTTGAAGAAATTAAGTCTTACCAGATTCAAAATTTAATTAGAAAAAGCCAAGCTTGCACCCTTATACAGTAAGTTAATTACAGTTGTAAATCAGTGTATGTATTCTCTTTCCTAGAGAGAGAGATGAATATTTAATTACAAAATCTGGATTATTCATTGGATTTCGGTAATAAGAGCTCATGGTTTGCTGAGTCATAAAACATTGAGGAAGATCTCATCTTTGCAGAGTTATTTGAGTGTAACTCCCATTTTCATGCTGCAATTTAAAATCCATCAGAAATCTATCAGAGAGCTTATCCTCCAAAGCATTTCAGTTTGTCTCAACACATGAAAAGAGGCCACCTGAGCAAATGGCCCAATTATCTCATGCAACAGTTCATGCATCTCTGAATTTCACACAGGATGAGATTTCTGCTCCAGCTCTCTCCTGTCCATTGTAAGGAGGCTCTCTGGGCTCTGACATTACAATGTCCCAAATCAGGGGTTTATATTTACATCTAAAATTTAAAATTCATTATTTCAAAGCCAAAAATTTCAACTGCATTTATCTTACTTTCCAAATTTATCCCATCTAATAGAAAACACCATTTGTAAATACTTTGCCTGAGGATTAGCAGAACATAATTAAAAGACTAACATGAAGGTAACCTGCTGCCTTATTCAAACCATACCTCAGCAAAGCACCTGAGCACATGTTCAGCTTCAACCTTATGCAGTTCTAGTGATGCCAGCAAAACCAAACTCATGCTTACTGTTTTGTGAGTTTGAAGCAATGATTTAATCTTGAACCTGTTCATAATATGGAAAAGAATACTGGAAAGCACTAACCTGTGCATTTGCTGCTGTAGATGTTCTCCTGAAGCTCTGCTTTGGCTTTACCTTTACGTTTACCTGGAGGCCCTGGGGGTCCAGGAGGTCCAGGGGGCCCAGGTGGTCCAGGCTCACCTTTTGCACCTGTGTACAAAACACAGTGTCAGGACACAGCCCTTCCCCAGGCAGCAGGAAACCTGCAGAGAACTGTACATATCCATAGGACATCTGCAGAACATCTCTCTTTCTTAAGAGGTTCAAGTTCAGAATATGGTGCAATAAACTCTCTGAAATGCTGTTTGTTAGAGGGTCAGCCAGAGAGAGCTTCACAAGTAGGACAGCAATGCATTGCACCTGTCTGGATTACAGGCCCATTTGAGAGCTACAATTTCGGGTGCTACACTGCTGTAATTTTACATAGCTTATATTTGGCCACTTCACATATTCCTGAGTGGAAATCTCATTTTCTAATAGAAAAATAAGACTACACTGAAAGAAAGAGAAGGAAGAAGTCAACTGTATGAAAGCATTCTGGAAAGTGTGAAATTCACATACACCTCAACCCAAAGGCCAAGCAGAAAGGTTTTTGTGAAGAGTTGTCTTGCAAAGAGAACAATATCCTTCCTGGGCACAGCAATACTCAGCCTTCCCTGTGTGTATAAACTACATTTATACAGGTTGTTCCTGCCCTTGCAGATCACATCCATGCTTCAGAAGTGGAGCATATTTTTTTCTGTCAAGTCCACTGTTGTAAGAGAGCTTCCAAGGCACTTTTCCATACCTTCTAATATCACATCATTGTTTGCATCCCCCTTTTCTCCCTTGGCTCCTCTTGCACCTTTTACTCCTGGCATGCCATCCTTGCCAGGTAAACCCATTTCTCCTGGTTCTCCTTTCTGTCCTTGGTCACCTTTGGGTCCTGGCAAGCCTAGAAACAAAAAACCATTTCAGTATCAAGGGCACTGCTCCAGTATTAAGCACCAATTACTACAAACCATATTCACTCTAGTTATAACTTTCACCTGTATTTAGCTGGAGAGCTGTAATTTCTTTGGATTTCAGAGCAGCATTGTAGCCTAATATGAAGGGAAATGGTACCTGGTTTTCCTCTTTTTCCATTTATTCCCGGTTCTCCCTTTTGTCCTGGAGTTCCTGGAATTCCATCTGATCCATTGTAGCCAGGCAGTCCATCAAGCCCAGGAGGCCCTGATCAAACCAAAGAGCATAACTGAGCTTTTACTGTTGAATGCAAGTTACCCTGAAATCTACTATATTTATATTTACATGCAGCATGCTTATATATCTATTTAAGCCCCAGAAAAACATAACTCATACTTTACTAATACAGGGAATTACTCCAAGCAGACCCACAAGTTAAGCAGCACAGGAAGAAAACATGCATAACACAGCCCTGCAACCACCTGAGTGAGAACTGAGACAGAATTAAAGAAAGGAGGAAAAACTACAGGGGAGGTGGGAGGCTGTAATCAGTAACCAATATTTTTCTAAAAAACGGTTTTAGTGTTAAATTATAATATCCGTTTCCTTGGGAGGTTAATATACAAATACATCTCTTCACCTAGATGCTACTTAAACATCTTAATTTGGTTTTGGTCAAATGTTCCACTTCCTCCACTAGAAAATTAAAATGTCTAAAACCTCCCCTCTCTCAGAAGGGGCAGGAAATGACTTAAATACAAGCATTATAAAGGCAGGCAGTTCATTCAACCCTCCCTTAATCTCATTAGCAAACTGTATCTTGTGAAAGATACATTTCTGTATTTCAATCTTTTGTACCAACAACTGTTGCAATTACAACTGTTGCAATTGTACCAACCCAAATGTTACTGCAGTTTTCCAAGTGTCTTACCTGGGGGTCCTGGAGGACCTATAAAAAGAGGGAAAAAACCAAAAAACAAACAATTAAAGAAAAGTCACAAGAAAGAAGAAATGGTGAGTGTGACCTAGGAAGAAAACAAAGTGATTCCAAACTGAACTGATGAACACTAGATCAGAAAAGTAAAAGTGTAAGAAAATCCCTCAAATTTCAAAATGAACAACTATCTGGTTTGTATTATAAATAACTATCTGAGCATTAGCAGTAACTCAGATTTAGCAAAAGAGTAACACATTTATATATACATATTTTGCTTTTTTTCAAATTTCAATTGGTAAAGGTTTGGCAACAACCCCTTGCTTTTCAAGAACCAAATAGGAATCATCCCTTTTAACCAGTACAGGCAGTAACATCAGTTAACATCTTTCTGCCAGTTGTCCAGTAAATGGCCATTTCTTCCACACTGTGTTACATCCATTGAATTACTTCCTCATCCCTAAAGCTGAGGCTCCATATGTATCCTAAGATACATAAGAAAGGTGCTTGAAAAGCAACAAATGTCATTGAGGCCTACAGCATAGAAAGCCACTCATTTAATGGTGTTAAGAGAGAAAAAGGTGCAAAAGGCACCAAGTAACATGAATTCACAGGTCTGACGCCCAAAAAACCCAAAACTTAGTTTGCCTGTGATTCAGCCACTGTTGCAATCAGAAGTGAAGTACAACTTCAGAAATATTATTTAACATCTGTGTGTACAATGGTAATTCTCATTTATGTTTAATCAGTTGAGTCAAATGGACCTTATTGCCGTTTGAACATTCAAACCAGACAGCAAGTGAACCATTTTGTTTAACTCATAAAAACTGCCTGCTTTCTAATTTTCTCATTTCCAAAAGAAACACCTCTCATTCTGTGACAGACTTCAAAGGAACACCAATCCACTAAACGCCACTGCTCCACTGCAGCTGTAACAATGGGAGCAATTTTCTACCCCCTGCATGTTCCTTCTGTGTTAGGCCTGAAGTGTGACTTACACAAAAATATTATGACTAAACCTCAACTGGTATTTTAAACAACCAAGTCTAAAAGTTTTGCTTATGAAAATGACATGAAAGAGAAATAGCTCCAAGTAGCATCAATTGAGCTCCTTAAATTCCAGCATTTATATTAAGAGGGTACAGATAAGTTCCAAAGTGGTACATACTAACCTTTTTAAAAATTCTGATAAATAGCAGTTTTTTACAGAGTTATTTGCCTCAGGTTCTTTGAAGACACTGTTTCTGTGTTCCTGGAGTGGCATAGGTGAACTGTTTAAGGCAGCAAACATACCTGTTAAGCATATCCCTTTAGTGCTGTTACACAAATCCACCATCACTCGGACCTAATATTGCAAAGAAATTAAAGTTGAAAACAATGTATTTCATAAAAGTATCTTTTTCACTTTACCTACAGAAATAATTCCAAACCCAAAGACACAACTGGCCCTCTGTGCTTGTTAGAATAAGCTATTCAGAACATTTAACACTGTGACACCATCCATCTCTTTGGGCAGTGTTTCTCTCATAGGACTCTGTTCAATAGACTTCAGTTTAATCTTTACTGAAAATATGAATAAAATATTGGGCAGACAACTCCATACATCACTTAGCCATTAAATTTCACCCGTTACTGGAACACATGTGGTTGTCCATGCATGGACTCTATCAGTAGAAGGTATTAAATCCAATATCAGCCAATAAAAACTGCATTCAGTTTTATTTTTTATTTGTATTAAGTGATGGAAATTTTTCTAATGTAGCATATCCAGGGAGAAAGATGACCTGTGTAGGCAATTTCTTATCTTTGAATAACCAAGATGTGCAAATTTGAAATAGACCTTCATCCACTCAAAATAATTCAAGCAAAAAGACAAGGCTTTATGAAACCAATCTGGAAGACACATTCATAAAGATGCTTTTAATTTAGAGTAGACTAAAATTTATCAATAGAGGAGTCATCCTTACAAAATACAGAGTCCTTGGCTGGGCAAACACTCACATTACATGTCCTGCATAATGAGAGTCAACACTAAAGCATTTTGCGACTCATCAAAACAAACAGCAGAAATAAAAACATTATGACCATGAACTCTGGAAGTCCCTCAACTCTCTGTGGGAAAATCTAATGTTCATAGCCAGAAAATAAAGGGTCACTATTTCAGGGCTGTGCATAGTGTGATAATTTATGAGACATTTATCCAGAGCTGCACATTTGTTGATCTTTGTACAATTACTCTTTTTACAATTAATGGAATACTCTAGTCCCAAAAGACAAAAGGAACAAGTGCAAGGCAATCTGAAAGGCAGATTCAGATCCTAGCAAGGTTTTTTGCCACTGTCAATCCTTACTTTTAAAATCAACGTATCGTTAAACCTAACAGACTCAAATAGAGGACAGTTGTTTGATGGAAAGTATACTTTTGCTGCTAAACCAAACCATATTTGACAATGAGCTCCTGTTCTGTCTGATACATACTGAGAATGTGCTCATTCCAGACTGTACTGAAACAGTATATTTAAAATTTTAGACTCAATTTAAATTAGTTGAGAAGTGCTAACTGGCTTTGAATATCAGAATATGCTTGTTTTCTTTCCCCTCACACTCCTCAAAAACACTTGACTCCTACCCTATAATTTGTAGAGTACACATTGTCCATGTGCATTCCAATTCTAACTGCATTTTAATTTAAATAGTTCTGTTGAGGTTGTTGAAGTGAGTACAACTTGCTTTGGAGCCCTCCAGTTAACTCAGCAGCATTACTTTTACCAGTCTGTGCAACTCAGGTGACAATTAAAAAACATGGCACTCAAGAAGAGTAAATAGCCTGTGACAGAACCTCCAGCTCAGCTGTGAAAGATGAACAGGCCATTCACAGCCAGCATCATTACTAAGAAATGCTACAGATAAAAATATCTTATTTAAATGCTAAAATCTTAGTTTTCTCATGGAGAAATGGTGGAAAAAAAATTTAAAATACCCTAAACATCAGCCTTCCTGCAGCAGCAGATTTGCCAGTTTCCTATTTTTATTCTCTTACAAAATAAATATACATATACTTAAATAAGAGGCCCTGAACAAAAACTATGTTTTAAAGCTGTTAATTCTTAAAATGTTTTAAAGCATTTAAAAGGTTATTAAATCTAACATGATTTTTGATGCCTGTGGTTATTTCCAAGATTCATGAGCAGTGGGCACAACAGATGTGTCCTGAGCAGGGGTTGTGCAGAGCAGTGGGACACTGGCCCTGCAGAAATGCCTCCCCTGCCAGAGAGAACCTGCTCAGGCCAAGCTTCTCCTCAGGCCCACATTTAGCAGGGCCCATCCCACCAACCCTGAGGAACTTGGTCTCACAATACAAAAGTAGTCAAGTCTTCAAATTACATTAGTGGGAGTTAGATTAAAAATACAGAAATGCAGGAGTGGGAGGAGGGGGTGCTTGAATAGTTTTCTAAAGACTTTTTTTCCCTTTGAGCAAATGATTTACACACTCTCCTGACCAGTGGCCAGAATGAAAAATGTTTGATGGGAGTAAGAATAAAAAGGCATCAAACCCTCCCAAGCAGCTCCCTGCAGGACACTCAGATTTAAATGAAGCACATCATGCACAGCAGGAGTCACAGTGGATATTTAGAGGCACAAGGGCACAGCCTGGCCACAGGCTGCTCAAATGCACACAATGTGCCCAGTGCTATTTGGAGAGAGCAATAAACTTCATGGAATCCATACATGGCACCTATTGACAGCAGAGTAGCACATTCAATGTCTAAATTATCCAATCACCTACAACTAATGATCCCAGTCTGTAAATGGCATTGACTGTCTTCAAGCCCTGTCAGGATCAGAATCCTTTCCCCAATTTATTTGTGGATCTTTTGGACTCAAATAAACAATTCATATCAGACAGAGCAAAACAAACTGCAGCTGCCAAATTTAGGGATGACTTCTTAAAATAAGTTATTTAAAAGACAGGTTTGAGTACAAAACCATTTGATTTTAGAAGTTTTTACTTTTTGCTGAAGTCTTGTATTGCAAATTCTAAACTCCAAGCACGACTTAAAGGGCCTAGCTTAAAAAAAAATATTCTCAACTCCAAACAATGTCATTATCAAGACTCCATGCTTTGAACACCTGTGCTTGACACTCTCATTAGCCCTAATATTAATGGAGATGTTATCACTGTGAAATGAGGATTGCAATAGTTTAGTAACAAAAATGCCATCAGAACATAACTGAAGAGGTGTTTGCTGTAAACAATTTTTTAAACCAGCAATATTAACACATGAATAAGAGCCTGAGTTACACTTTAATGCATCTAGACCTACAATCCTCACTGGGACAGTTTCCACTAAGGTTCCCTCAACAGTAATATTTTTCTTGCCCTTCTTCTAGCTCAAAACTCAAAAGCTTTTCAATCTATTCAAAAATTTTCAACTACATGAAATTCCTTCCTACTGAGCAAGATCATCTTTTCACTGATGTGCAAAAACTGTGCTGTTCTGCCAGAGACAGGACATACAGTTCTCCTGATCCATCAAATACCACCTCAAATTTAACACTTACTGGAAGGGCATTATCAGTTTCAAGGAGATGTCAGGTGATGTCCAGTGCCTCATGCTGAGATGCTGAACAGCACAAATCGCACGGGGGTTCTGTTAGCGGTGTTAGTTTCAAAAACCGGAAACATTGGGGATTTCACTAAACCCCACTTCCCTCCCTTTGTGTAACTCTCGTTTATAAATTTGGATGGAACCCTGCGGCGCGGCAGCTCTGACACCCAGCATCCCCAGAGCAGGCAATGGGCAGAGCATCGGGTGCGCCTGTCCGCTCACGGAAGCCGCCGCGGCCAAGGCGAGCGTTCTCTGCGCTCCCGGCGCTGCCTCCGGGACCGTCCCGACCCCCCGGCCCGAGCGCAGCCCCGCGGCGGGGCCGTACCGGCACCATGGAGTAGCTCAGCAGCAGCAGCATCTCGTCGCTGTCGGCGCGCACGTGTCCGCGGGCGCGCTCCCCGCGCCGGCTGCGCTTGGTGCGAGCGGCGGGCGCGGGCGCGGGCGGCGGGCCCCGCGCGGAGC